>JADRCO010000117.1:0-52173 GCA_021464525.1 Rhizophagus sp. LPA8_4_AMF | reverse complement strand
ATATATTAAAAAAACGTTTTGCAACGTTTTTTTCAATACTTTAACAAAAAATGTTGCGAAAACATTTTTTGTATTATAATATATTAAAAAAATGTTTCACAACATTTTTTCAATACTTTAACAAAAAATGTTGCAAAAACATTTTTTGCATAATAATATATTAAAAAAAATATTTCACATTTTTTTTCAATACTTTAACAAAAAATATTGCAAAAATGTTTTTTACATAATAATATATTAAAAAAAACATTTTGCAACATTTTTTCAATATTTTAACAAAAAATGTTGTGAAAACATTTTTTGCATAATAATATATTAAAAAAACGTTTCGTAATATTTTTTTCAATAATTTAATAAAAAACGTTGCGAATACATTTTTTGCATAATAATATATTAAAAAAATATTTTGCAACATTATTTTCAATAATTTAACAAAAAATATTGCGAATACGTTTTTTGCATAATAATATATTAAAAAAATATTTCGCAATATTTTTTTCAATAATTTAACAAAAAACATTGTGAATACATTTTTTGCATAATAATATATTAAAAAAACTGTTTTGCAACGTTTTTTTAATACTTTAATAAAAAATATTGTGAAACATTTCTTAAAGATAAAGTCCAAGCCAGCTCAAGCCTAGCTTGGCTTGAGCCAGGATTTTCACAGCTTGGATCAGCTCACTTTAGCTCAAGCTGAAATTTTTATGGCTCAACTCATTCTGGCTCTGGCCCAAATTTTTTTTTGAGCTGAGCTAAGCCAGCCTGTGGCTCGGCTCAAGCCAGCTCATGCAGAGCTTTAAATTCCGGCCAGAATTATAATTTGGCTAAAATGGTTTAATAATTACAACCTATATACAACACTTTTTGGCTTTAAGATAGTAATAGATTGCAACTATGCATTACTACCTTGACACAAGTAGTAATTACCAATTACATATCACATCTTTAATACTGTTATTGAAAAAATGTATATTTTTTAATTAAATTTTGCTTGTAATAAGCTTTATCTCAAGTACTAATCAGTAAATTTATAAGATTATGGTATTAAAAGATTTTTTTTTTTAAAAGACATTTTTTTTTATGAATAATAATATTAACTTAATAAAATTATATGTTAAATGAAAACTAAGTAAAGTTAAAAATATAGTAAAATGTGACTTTAATTATAATTATCTGGAATTTTATTAGAAGTATATGGTATATTTTATTTTAAAAATAATAAAATTTTATTTAATATTTTTTTACAATAAAATAAATTTAAAAAGTAAAACAAAAAAAGTAACTAATAAAAATTTTTAAATTCTAATAAATAATTTAAAAGTATAAAAAGTAAACAAGTGATTAAAAGTATAAATTTAAAAAAGTATTAAAAGTATATAAATTAAAAAAAAATAGATTATTATATAAATATATACAATATTATATGTACAGTATACAATATAAATATTAACTTAAAAACAATTAGACAGATAATAAAATATATTATATTATTATAATTAAAACATATTGTATATAGTTCTTTACTACACTTTAAATTAATTAACTAATTTATCATTTAAAAATAAAATAATATTAACAAAAGTAATTTTTTTAAATTATTATTATATTATTTTATATTTTTAATAATACAAATTTTATTTTTATTTTTATTTTTTTAATTCTGCAGCATATTTATTAGATTATTAACTCAATATAAATGCCTAATATGATAATGTAAAAATAATTAAAAGATTAAGCTAATATAATTATTCAATAAACTACCTGTCATTTATGAAGAATCTCATTTGTGTACTGTCAGTGAAATAATTTAGTTTATGCAGATACCTATATATATAATACAAAGTTCTTAGCCAAATGACCCTACAATTTATGCTAGGAATCTCAAGGACCTGCTACATTATAAAGTCCCTAAAGAATACTAAAAAATCTCAGATCTGATTTTATATAAACTTTATAATTAATTTTGATTTCAAATATATAAAGTTATATTAGCTTTTAGCTTTAAATTCGGCTATCTCAAGATCTATTAATCAGATTTTAATGATCTTAAACTTGTTAGATTCATCTCATCAAGATGAACATATTGATATCTGTTTTATTTCTGTACATTTAATATTGAATAAGATATTCCATTTTAAAATTTTTATTACACAGGATCTAGGTTATTTTAGCATTCTTCAGGACCTTACGCTACAGCTTTTTTTGATTTTTGTAAGTAAAGAAAAAAAGTTAAAAATAATAATGTATACTTACTGCTAATTCACATGGAAATGTTATTGCTTGTATATAGTAGTCTAAATCATAATTCTTTATACATCTTAGAATTATTACAATCTTTAAGGATTTCTGAACCTTTTATATAGTAACATGTCTAATTCTTTTACTATTATATACTTTACATCCAATATAATTTCAGTATTATAAGTAGTAATCCTACATTTAATTATATACTGAATAAAAGATCCCACAATTTCTAAAATAAAATTGAAATTATAAATATGAATAAAGAAAACTCTAATAAAATTTACTAAAAAATTAAAATTCCATTCCAAAATAATAAAAAAAAATAAAGAAAAATCTAAAACTAACAATGAAAAAAATAAAAAAAAATAAAAAATAAAAATAAGAAAAAAATAGTATGGTTGTCTTTCACATTTTTTCATATGTTTATCCTATCTTTAATTCCATATGATGTATAGAGAAAGGTAAAAATAAGCCTTTAATGAATAAATCTGAAGTGTATTTTAAAGATAAATGTGATGTTTATTCCAATACAGAAAAATGTTGGTGATTAAAAGATTAAACCAATAAAATTATCATATTTGAAAGCTAGTTTTGAAAGTGATACAAAATTGTGAACATATTATTAATTATTAATATCTTAATCTTATTTAGTAATGTATCAAGAAAGAAGTCAGTAGATTTAGTTAAGATTATAGTATTATTTTCTGATTTAGTGATATCTATATTTGGTAAGTTTTTTATCAGAATATGAGAGGAAGACATAAAGAAAAAAAAAAGAAGAAGGGGTATTAGGAAAAAGAACTAAAAAATAATATTTGAAAATTAAAATATCATTAGATTTTTTTAGATAAATCAAAGTTTAAGATATAAAAAACTGGCTGTAAGAAGATCTAAATATTATTTAAGTATTTCAAACTGTAGCAGACTATTATATATTCATGAGTGTTGTCCAAGAAGTATAAAAATTATTATCTTTGAAGGCTTTGTTAAGTCTTTCCATAATATTGTATTTCTTTGTATCTTGTAACTCAGTAATATTAATTGTTATTTATAATTTAAGGCTTAATAAAATAAACAAATAGTCCAGTCTTTAAAATAAAAGAAGCATTAAAACTAAGCTAAAAAAATTCCAAACAAATAATTGAAGTTCACTGTTTTAAAGTAAAAATAGAAGGTGTATATTTAAGAAAATGGTTTATTAAGGCTTAAAGGTGAAAATATATATAAAATAAATGAAGAAAATAAAAAATTTTAATAAAAAATTTGTTAGTAAAAATGGTTATAAACAGAGTTTTTATAATACAAATTTTATTATGTTATAATATTTCATAATTATTTTATATATATATTGAAAATTTTATATAATTTGGAATTTGGAATTGAAATTTAAGATTTTAAATTTAAGTTATAGTAGAATTCCAAATATTTTTAATATTATATTAAATTTATATAGAATTTATAAATTAATTATAATTAGAATTATATATTACAGAGGTAGTTTCAAAATTTTATTATTTTATATTCCCCAGATCTACTAATTGGATTTTAATAAAATTTATATTATTGGGTTTATCTTGATAATAGTAATAAAATTGTATTTTAACATTAATATTAATTGAATTATTGTAAAAATGCATTTTATTATATGTTTTTTATAAGTTAAATAAGATTTCACTATATTGTTATAATAAAATTAATTTGAAATTTGAAATTTGTCATTATATAAAAATTTAGAATTGGTAATTTTAAATTTAAGTAATATGTATAGTAAGTTATAAAAAGTGATCAACTATTTAAAAATAAATAAATTTAATTATCTTTATTAATAATTTTATATTTATGTTTAAATTAGAAATATAAAACCATTTTAAGCCATTTTTTTTTTATTTAATTAATAATAAAATTATGTATAAATATTCAATTTTTAATGTAAAAAAATTCCAAATATTTAACCAGAACAGTTAAAGTAAAATAAATGCTAAAAATCAATTTTTTAATATAAAATTGGCTTATTTGAAAATATCAGAAAGTTTCAATCAGTAATTGTTGAGAAATCTACTTTTAAAGTCAATAAATTTTGGTAAAATTCTTATAATTTTATATATATAAGTTTACCATTAATTAATATTAATTAAGAAAATATTTTAAAATAAAACATACTTTTAATTTTAAAATAAAAATAATAATAAGAACAATTAATTTTATTTAATTTTTAGATAGTTGGTCATTTTTTGTAAATTACTATATATTGTATTATTGCTGTTTCAAATTAGTGAGACCTCTTACATATCATCCTCTAAGGAGATGATTTTTAAAAATTTGTGAAAACTCAGAATATTTTTAAATAACTATGTAAAAAGGGCCAATTACTACTAATTATTATTCTAATAACTTTTTATTCTATATTATTAATAATCTGGTTAAACTGATACTATTAATATAATAATTATATTTTACAATACAATATTTAATGCTGTAACATATACTTCATTTATTATATTTTTTTAAGTTTTTTTAATTTTTTTATTTTGCAATATTTGCAGCATAAAAAAATAAAAATAGTACTAATTAAATTATTTTTTCAACCATTTTTGCAATTTTAATTAGAGCAATTTATTTGATTTAGGCCATAGTTTTTGTGAAAACATATACTATAATATTGAGCACTAGTGGTATGTTTTAAATTTATAGTTTTTAATTAAATAATATCTTGCATTTTTAAATTCTTTTTTTCTTTTTTTTCTTTTTTTTTAGTTTCCAATATTATTAATAAAATAATAAGATGAGACTAATGATAAATAAATTAAGATTTCTATAAGAAAAAAAAAATAATAACTTTATTATTATTTTATCCTCCTCTTATTTATTCTTTGCTTTTAATTCTATAGTTGTTAATGCTTTATTATTAATCCATTTGGTAAACATTTCTAAAGAATTTACAGGTTGATAAAAAGGAGCTTCATGACCTGCTTCATATATTCTAATAAATGTTAATTTATCAAAAGATTTTATTTCTCCAGCAGTCGTATTGCCAACTATCCATGTTTTTACTGTTGCATTATTAAAATCAGATTGAAATTTCCATATTAATGCATCTACCAACTCTCTCCCACTAAACCTAAAAGAAAAAGAAGCTGATTAAAAGAATAACTTGAGTAAAATAAAACGAAATCTTTCATTTAATACTTACCAGTTACATCTAAAATCTGCATCACCGTAATATAATAATACAGGAAATCCCCTATAAAGAAGATATTCAACATCTGTCTTATGACTTTGCTCTCTAATATAAAAATAAAATATAAAATGTTATATCAATTTTATCTTTTTTTCGATTTAAATCACAACAAAAATATACTTACAAATCACCTTGATAGACAAACCGATCAAAAGAATCCTTCGAACAATTAGCATAATTTTTTTGTGCACCGATAGCTGCCATTATTTCAGGTTTGGCCAAATAAGTTTCATAATCTTTTGGTGGATAAGTATTTATCGTTGCCATGGAAGTTCTAATATCAAAGGGATTTAATCCAGAATTTATAAAATGAGAATAAAATTTAGAAAAGAGACAAGTTTCTACTGCATTTATGCAATCAATTACATTTCCTGTTGCATAACAAAGGTCAACTGATGGAGAAAAACATTGGTTAGGTTAATTTTTTTTTATAAAATCGTTTAAATTACTACAGGAATTTTTGAAGTTTACTTGATCGTAGGCATTCAGGCAATTCTGATCGCATTGCTGCAAGCTCACTTGAATTTAGTTTAGGACCATCTAGATAATAAACATTAAACAAAAGTCTGTCAATACAATAAATTGTGTAATTGAATGTTTAAGTTTCCACATAACTTACATGAATTAAATTCTAGGAAATCTGGATAAGATTTACTACATGTCGAGAAAATTTGTAAAGTAAAAAAAATATATAAATATATATGTAAATATATGGTGTATATACATACGTTAATAAATAAATATCAAAAAAATTTACTATGTAGTTTTGGGATCAATTTGACCATTTCCGATTCCAATAGATTTAAGGTTAATTTGTATTGCTTTTAAGTAATTTGACTTAATTAGCATATTATTCTCATCTATCAACTTTGCAACAGAAGGTACTATAACACGTGCGTGATGCAGCAAAGTTTACGTTACTACAAAGTACAGTAAAAATATCAATTGCGATGAAGAAACGTTAAAATAACCCAGACTTACTATAATGTCCTGCATAAGATTCACCAAAAATATGGAAATCCATTTTAGAATATTCTGGAAATTTTTCAAAGAATTTTTGTAAAAAAGTATATAAATTCAGAGAAGCGTGTTCTGTTGTTGCTACGATTTTTTTTCCAAATGAAAATCCTGTATCAACAGGCTGTAGTAAAAGAATGAATTAACTTGTTTATTCCTTTATGATAATATTTTTATTTTTTCGAAAAAAGAATTTTACCTGATCAATAAATAACAAATTAGAAACTTCATTCCAACTTTCAGGATGTACTTCAACATCTGCTCCTCCTACCAGGGATCTACAAGGACCTATTTCTTGAAATAATCCTATCATTGAAGAACATCCCGGACCTCCATTTAACCATAATGTTAAAGGAGAACCTTTAGGATTATTTCTCGATTCAAAAAACCAAAAAAATATGTTTGTAAATTGATCGACTCTTATATAGCCGGAGTACTATATATGGATGAAGAATTCTTTAATTAACATTTAAAATAAATTAAGAATAAATCTCTTTCTAATTCTTTACCTGCTTCACATTTTGATCGCATAATTTACTCGATACAATATTATAGGTTGGGTCTTGGATAAAACGATATAGATTAATCACGTGTATAATTATAATTGTAATTCACGTGGTATTCACACCTGCAGC
The DNA here is from genome assembly GCA_021464525.1 of Rhizophagus sp. LPA8_4_AMF. NCBI lineage: Eukaryota > Fungi > Glomeromycota > Glomeromycetes > Glomerales > Glomeraceae > Rhizophagus > Rhizophagus sp. LPA8_4_AMF. Next base: position 45,036 of record JADRCO010000117.1, on the reverse strand, counting down.
TGCTGCGTCGACAAATTCAATAGTTAGCATGTACCATACCATTAAGGTAACGAAAATGATGAATGAACAGGATAATTTGCCTGCTGGTTTAATCATAAAATTCATCCTTCTTTAAAGTTTATTAATGCAATATATAAGAGAAATTAATTTTAATGACATAAAAAAGGATAAAATTTTCTGAACGGAATAAAATTTTCATTCATTCTTTTTATACTTTGCATAATCCCATACAATCGATATTATAAAAATAGTATTTATATTGTACTACATTATTTATGATTCGCTTATATAGAGTTTATAGACAAATATGGATATTCCCGGATTTTAATATCCGGTATATTAGGATATCCAGATTCTTCCATCCTTTTAATTTTTTTAACTGCGCTTAAAATATTTAAGATAATACTATTCAGCGTCCACTCTATTTGAAGGGACTATTAAACCAAAATTACGGAAAGTACCAGAATTGACTATAACGAAATATTGAATATTTTATGTAATAGTGCAAATAGAAAAAATTATTGTGTTTTCTGTTGTGTTAAACTCATTGCTCGATCCTATATTCTAAAAGGCGAAAAAAGATTATCTCTTGATCTACGCGGATTCGAACTCCGATAAACAGACGGAGGTTGTGATTATACAGAGGTTGGGTGATTATATTAAGGATATTTACAAAGGTACGACATCTCCTACATACCGAAAATGGAAATCCATTGGTTCTTTCTCTTGTTAAAATAATAAATGAAACGAACATTTATAGTAAATAGTTTTCAGAAAAGAATTTTCCAAAAACAATACTAAAACTTTAAAGTCTATATTATAGAAACTTGAATTCAAATTCAAACATACATTAATCATTGTCCTATTATAAGTCTATAACTGGTCGCATCAAATGCTAATATGCGTAATTCTATTAAGATATATTAAGGTAGAGTGAATAGAACAATTTTTATCTACTGAATAAACCGGATGTCCTTTCAATATTAAATAGCATTATTTGTTTATATAATTTTTTGATTTCAATGATAGAATCAATTATCACAATTGTAATTAAGCACTATATTGTATCCAGAGCTATAAACATAAGAAAGAATATTCTTTATTCAAGTTCTTGCAGTTTTTGTTACAATAAAAAAAAGCATTTTTACCAAAAAGTGGTTGTTTGGCAAAATGTAAAATACTCGGTGCTACAAATGTGATGAATAAATTATTTAATAATCGAGTTAGGTCAAGCACTTTGATACTTAAGTCACGTGCTCTAGATCATCATTATCGAACGCACGTTTAATCAAGAAATGAGTGTGAAAGAGACAACAAAAATTATTTATAACAATGATAACATGCTTTAATGGAATATATGACAAAAAAGGTTTATATTTTAAATCAATGGCATTATGATAATAAAAATTAAAATGCGGATAAAAACTTATAATACTCAATTAATAATGAATACAATAAATTAATCCCTTTATCCTTTTATTCTATAGTTGGTAACATTTCATTATTAATACATATAGTAAAGAATTCGCGATGAAAATCAGATTGAAATGAGCCATATCAATGCATTTGCCAATTCTTTCTCATATAATAAAAAAAAAAGAAATCGATAAAATGGTAAGTTCACGTAAAATGAATTGGGAAATATTATTTAGTGCATACCAGTTACAACTATAATCTGCATTACTGTAATATAATAAATAAAACAGGAAATTCTCCGTTAAGGAGATATTCATCATCTGTCTTATGGCTTTGAATGCTAAAAAAAAAAAATATCGAAAAATAAAATAAAATGAATGAATGAAATAAATATATTTCCGAAATCCGCACGAAAAAAAAAAAAAATTTTAATTTGCTTACCATTATAAAAATGAAAAAGATTCTAATAAATATTTTCTGCTAGATCGTATTTCCTGTTGAATTGTCAACTGGCGAGAAAAATTGTAGTTAATTTTTTTTTATATAAAGGCTGTAAAAAAGAATCTAAAATGTGTGTGTTAAACTCTTTGCTGATCGTTCACATTCGGGTATTCTGATCGTATTGCTACAATTTCTAATAATTAATTGTTACGCGATATCATATGTGAATAATACGTGATGTAACTTCTCAAAAAAAGGTATCGAGCGAAAGTTTTTAGATTTACACGTATTAAATTCCAAGTAATCTGGATACCAAGTATTAAAAGTAAAATAAAAAAATTTAAAATTATGATGCAATATTTACTATATAATTATGGAAACAATCTAATTGGGATCGCTTTCATATTTTATCGAATTAATCTATAAAATATGAGTGGCGCAGTAAAATTAACGGTTATTATTTAGCGATATTGTGATAAACTTGATTTAAAATCTCACTGTAATGTCTTGCAAAGATTCGCAGGATATCATATTTCTACAAGGACTCATTTCTTGAAATAATCCTATCACTGGAGAACATGTTCTATATATATAATAAATTATTTGGATCATATGGATCGCATGATCGGGGGTAAAAAAAGCAAAATTAATCACGCGTATAATTACAATTCACGTGGTATTTCGCAAAATCCGATGTTTAACGATATTATAATTCATCTTTCTTTCTGATTTATTGAATTTTGATTGCAAGTATTGTTAATTCGGTGAAAGAAGGGATGTTTAAATTTTTATTTTTTTTTTTGATTCAGAGTCTATAATTTCATTTCAAGAGCATTAATAAATCGGGAATCCAAGAATATCGGAACAATCCGTTTTGCATGCGGTCAGTATTTAAACTTGATTTGGTAGTAACTTATCGAATACGGTATTGAGTTTCCTTCTTTCCTTGCAGTTTATATTTCATTAATCTACAATTCTTACAATCAAAAAAAAAAAGTTTATAGCTGGCTTCATATCGTCATTTATGAACAAAAAACCATTATAAAGGGAAATTTTAGATCCCAAGTTTTAATTATTCGCTTTATCATCATAAAGTATTTTCTAGCTACGGAATTTTTTTTTCGATCAAGTTATTTCAGTGGAAAGAATATATTGAGTTATAATAAGCTCAAAATGTGTTGTCAATTAAGTTAATTTTTCTTTATTCTTTATTATAATTAGTATACAGCGTGTAAATGCAAATCCTCCAATTCAACAGAACGAGAAATTTTATTAAATCCCAACGATTTAGTTTTTATGAAATAATCAAAGGATATTGATGGATAGTTAGTGATGAAAATTAAATTAAAGACTAAAAAATTAAATAATAAAAATAGTGAGAAATTTTAAGAATAAAAACAGAAATTTATAAATAAAATTATAATACATGTTATTAAAGTCATCTTACCTTTTCATGATAGCAGATAAAAAAAAAAACTCTCACTAATTCTTTTGTCATATTCTTCTTTTATTTATTCTCCTCTTTTTACTATCTAATTCTGTAGTTAAAGCTTCATTATTAATCCACTTGGTAAACATATCTAAAGAATTTACAGGTTGATAATAAGGAACTTCATGACCTGCTTCATAAACTCTAACAAATGTTAATTTATCATAAGACATGGTTTCCCCGCCAAATTTATTACCAACTACCCATTTTTTCATTAAAGAATTATTAAATTCTGTTTGATAATTCCATATTAATGATTTTACTAATGTCATTCCGCTGAACCTAAAGAAGAAGAACTAGGTTTGTTAATCGATAATGAGAAAAGTTCTCGTAAAAGCTTTATTTTCTTACCAGTTACAGATAAAATCAGTATCACCATTATATATTAACACAGGGAATCCTCTATTAAGAAGATATTCAACATCTGTCTTATGACTTTGAATCCTAAAAAAAATGATCGATTAATAAAAATATATTATTATAATCACACTAAAAGATAATTTTAAGTTACTTACATGTCGCCTTGTAAATAAAAACCTGCATAAGTATTTATCGAACAATTAGTAAAAGATTTTTGCGCTCCAATAGCTGTCATTACTTCAGGTTTAGCAAAATAAATCTGATAATCAAGTGGTACGTCAGCTGTAGTTCTAATATCATAAACGCTTAATCCGGAATCCGTATAGTGAGAAGAAATTTTCATACAAGCACCTTCTGCCGTAATGCAATCAGCTATCTCTCTTGTTGCATAACAATTGTCAACTAGTGAGGAAAATTGAAGTTGATTTAATTTTTTTTTTTATTATATATATAAAGGTTGCGAAATTATTGGTAAAGGTTCTCAAATAGAATTTAAATTCTTACTTAATTGTTCACATCCGGGTAATTCTGATCGCATTGCCGCAATTTCACTTGAATTTAGCGCGGGACCATCTAACAATTATAGCGACATCAATATGTAAATATTACGTAATGGAACTTCTCAAAAACAAGTATCGAATTAAGTTTTTAGGCTTACAAGTATTAAATTCTACGAAATCTGGATAAGATGCACTAAGTATCAAAAAACAGTTCAAAGTCAAAAAAAAATACGTGAAAAAATATAAATTATAAAGAATATAGTTACTATATAGTTTTAGGATCAATCCAACTATTTCCAATTCCAACAGATTGTAGGTTAATTGGGATTGCTTCCATATTTTTCGAATTAATTAAAATATTATTTTCATCTATCAACTTCGCAAGGGAAGGTACTATAAAACGTGATTGGCGCAGTAAAATTATTTAGCGTATAAGTTTTGATGAAGAATAATCAATCTAAAACTTACTATAATGTCCTCCAAAAGATTCACCGAAAATATGAAATTTCATTTTTGAATATTCTGGAAATTTTTCAAAGAATTTTTGCAAAAAATCATATAAATTCAGTGAAGATTGTTCCGTTGTTGATACGATTCTGTCTCCAAATGAAAATCCTGCATCAACTGGCTATAATAAAATGAATGAATTAATTTAACATTTAAAAAACAAAAATTTATTTTTCAGGATAAAATTTTATTTACCTGATCAATAAATAACATATTAGAAACTTCATTCCAACTTTCAAGATGTACTTCAACATCTGATCCTCCTGTTATAGTTCTACAAGGACCAACTTCTTGTATTAATCCTACCATTGAAGAACATCCTGGACCTCCATTTAACCATAATGTTAATGGAGAACCTTTAGGATTATTTCTTGATTCAAAAAACCAAAAAAATAGATTTGTAAATTGATTGACTTTAATATATCCGGAATACTACAAAAATGAGAAGAATTCTTTAATATATATATTAAGAAATGAATACTTTTTCGCTTCCTTACCTGCTTCACGTTAGGATCACATAATTTACTCGATACAATATTATAAGTAGGGTCTAGGTGGAAAAAAAATAAAATTAAATCACGTGCATAATTAAAATTCACGTGGTATTTGTATATTCCCACCTTTTACTGCTGCTGCGTCAATTATTTCAATAGTCAGAAAGCACCATACTATCAGTGTAACAAAAATGATGAATTGGTAGCCAGATGATTTAATGATACCCATACTTCTTTCTAAATATAAATATATAAAAGAAATCGGGAAAATATTAATTTAAAACAACTTTTTGAAGTCGTAAAGAAATGGATAAGAGATTATTTATCCTTTAAATACTTTTCTATGATCAACATAAAATATATTTGTCATTGAGAACTGCATTCAAAGTTTTGCCAAGCAATTCAACTCACGTGATATACATGTATATGATATAATAAATGCGTATGTTTTGAAATTTGTTATTGCAAATAATAAAAAGAATAAATTGACCATTTTATCTTTTTCAATGATTCTACGAAAAAAAAGGTAAAATAAAATAAAATATTAACAAATTATCACGGTTAATTATAAACATATTTAAATATTTTTAAAAATATAATAGATTATAAATTTACAAGTTACGACCGGATAATCCCGATGAGGATTAACATCCCTGAAAGTCCCCTGCATTCCAAACTTTTTTTGGGTATTTGTTACATATATGTCACGCTTTAGGTTTAGAGGTTGAATATTCGGAGTTTAGTAATAATTCATAATAATTACGCCGTTTTTCTTTTATGAATCATAGATATTTATATATTTGAGACAAAATTTTTGGTAAAACTTTACGATTTTAATCGCTCAACTCCACTTCTCTTTTATTTTTAGTAATTATAAAATGATGATAAAAATGAATTCCTAATTTCAGTCCCAAATTTTTTAATTATACCTAAATTTTTATATTTTTCAATTATTTTCAAAATTTCTTTACTTATATCTAAAACATTATTATTCAAAATTTCATTTTTAATCCTAATTAAATTAATTGATTTTTTTGGTATACGATTTTTCCAACCAATAAGAAAAGATTCTAAATCTTCTGGAAGTAATTCTGATGATAATTCATATAATTTTAATTCAAAAAAATTATTTTGTGAATGTTTTGCAACTACATCTAATATTTCTTTTTCACTTGATTGACTTGATAAATAATCGTACCAAATTTCTATACTTTCTAAATATTTACAATTATCAAAAATTATTTTTAAAGTTACTAATCCATCATCTGTTAATATTGAAGAAATTTTCCTAAGATTTGGACAAAATTTAGCTATAGATGATCTTAAAGAACTATCAATACCATCAATGTTTAATTCTTTAAGGTTCCTTCCACTATTTTCAAGGAATTTTATTATTATATCATCATTTGGATGTATAAATCGAATTTTTAAAATTTGTAAATTTGGAAAAATTACATTTTTTAATTCTTCAAAAGAAAGTTTATATTCTATTGATAAATCAAGTTCTTGTAAATTTGTGAAAAATGATTTTGTTATAACATTTTCTGCTTTTAATTTATTAATTAAATTATTAAAAAGATTCGTTAAAGAAGGTAAAATATTTCTTCTCCTTCTATAAGAAGAAAATTTTAAATATTTTAAATTTTTTTGTATAGAAATAAAATGTGCCAATCCATTTGAAACAGAATTTCGAAATTCTATTGTAAATGATTTTAAATTATTACATATCGGAGATAATTGATAAAAAAAATGAGAATCAACATCCGAACCGCAACTTAATTCTGAAAGTTTGTTTAAACAATCTTTTGTTCCAGGAAAATATATAAAATGTAAATTTGTTTGATAATAATTCAATTTTTTTAAAGAAGATATTTGAATCATAAACATTTTGATTATTTCTTTTTCTATTAAATGTTTTTTATAATTTAAACTTAATGAATTAATAACAGATTTTTGATTTTCAAAAATATGTTGAATCATTTCTTCAAATTTATTTATTGAAAGAACTTTTATAAATGATGCATAATTGAATAATGGTGGTTTTAAAGTAGGTGTTGAAATAAATATTCCATTCTTATTTAAAAGGTCTTTTGATTCATCAGGAAGGCAATTAATTAAGGTATTAGTAATTGATAATGGTACGTGTGTTCGATATGAATTATAACCTACGCTATATTGTAAACCCCAAATATCCCTCCATAAGATTCTAACCACAATCTTACACCAAAGACGATTTACCAATAAACATGAATGTAAATTGTTTTTATCATCTTCTAAATATTCAAATATTTCATTAAAGCAATCGATAGGAAGTGGAAAAGTCATTTTTTGAAAAGAGAATATTCTTTTTTAAACAAAACAAAGGTATTTTAAAGAAAAATTTAAAATTTATTTAAATTTAAAATTTTATTTTTTTAAAAATTTTTAAATTTTTAAAAAAAATCATCCTTAAAAAAATAATTTTGTTCATTTATAGCTATTTGAAACTGTGTTACACTTGTGATATTTTGGGTTTTTTATGAAAAAATGACGCCTAATAATAATTATGGCGCAAGGCGCAGTATGAAACAGTCAAGGAATATTTCTATATACCTCAATACGATACAATACAACGTAAAACTTGGGGATAAAAAAATAGTGAAATTACGGGAATGCATCAAGTTGAATGTGAATTTTCGAGTTTCACATAAAAGACTTTAGTACGTATTCATGTATATATTATATATAATTTAATTACTTTTAAAAACGAGAGATTTGTAAAAATATGTATTACGTATTTTATTAATCTCAGTGTATATATTATATATTTAACGTATACGACAAAGTCGATAACCTCTTGTACGTCATAGTACGCCGCAGCCGCAGGCCGCAGTTGAATTTTTCATCCCTGATTATATGCACTCGCCCGGCATTTAAGAAACTTAATCATATGTATCAATGCATGATTTTCAAAAAATTAAGGTTGATATTTTATGGGAATTTCCAAAAAGTATTTTTGACGGAATGTACAGAAAATTCTTTTTGGAACCCATTTGGTATAACTTCCTGCATATTTTCATGAGTCCTGGGGAGCATACTTTCTTTTAAAAGTAATATTCATATTATTTAGGTAATATTCAAAAGAAATACATAAAATCATATCGAACGTCACGTGGATAAAGGTTGGATACTTCTTTTTCGCGTAATAAACCCATTTAAATTAATATATTATATTATAATAAATTAAACAGCGATCTGTACTGATCGTCCAATACATGTGGTAGCGTAAGTAATCGGAACCTGCAGGTTCTAGGTTCAGTTACACATTAAATCAGTATGGTGAGCTGTTTAATTTTTCTTTTGTGCCAGAGGAGTCGGTCGTGTCTCCTGCTGGATTGGTTCGTTTTTTTACAAGTAAGGGCTTGGTGTTTGGCTGGGCGACGGATGCTAGTGTAGATAATTGTTTCTTTTATAGTATACTATATATCTTCGTTTTGTATTCCTCCTGATCTGTCATAAAATAAATAAATAAATAAATAAATCTACATTAATAAAGTTTTTTTTTATTATTATGAAAAAAAAAAGTCTATATCTATTTTGATTCTATATTTACAATTTTTATGAATCATCATTTATTCGTTGAATTAAAAAAAATTATCGTTTATTATTATTAAAAAGAATGTTATCTAAACAATAACTTTTTTTTTTTGGTTGAATTTAAAGTAAATTTTGGCAAAAAAATTTTTTTTTTTTTCAGCCTTTTAGTTTTTGGTATACTGTTTAAAAAAACTTAATTCAGTATAAATTCTATATATTAAAAAAAGAACGATACTATCGGAATATAATATAAGTCGAAAAAAAGATTTTTTTTTTTTTGTAAATCACAAAAAAAAATAATGTTGTATGTAATAATGAATGAACATATATAAATTAATTATATATATATAAAAGAAAGTGGAATTTTCTCAATTTCTCCCAAAATTGCGAAAAAAAAAAAATAATAATAATTAAGATTAAAGTAAAAGAAAATGCAAAATTAAAATTTAGAAATGCAAAAAAAAAATGAATGATGAAAGAAATGAATAGTGAATAAATGCAAAATATTACAAGTGAAAAAGAATGTTGTAAATGCGTGTATGCGTGTGTGTATTATACATATCATGCTATATATTATGTACAATTAAGTACAAAAAAGAGGAAAAAAAAAAAAAAAAAGTTTTTTTTTTTCGAAATATATATATATATATATTTTTATATGAGAGTTGAAGCTTGAGTCCATAATTTACTTGGATCTCTAATACTCGATTCATCAAAGAAAATATGATTTGTAGATGGTGTAAAAGAAAATTCAAGAACTTGATCGGGATTAGTGGTACTAAAAGCTTTTCTAACGGTAAAGGTTAACATAGTGTTGGTCGGAACATCTTTTGGGAAATCTGGTTCATTTTCTAATTCTAATGAATTAAAGTTAGTTTTTAAATCGAATCCTCGTTTCAAAGGATCATCAAGAATAAAAGCCTGTCCACCAGGAAACGAACTAAAAGATAATGGAGTATTCAGAAATCCTCCAACTGCAACTGATTTAACACCATGTAATTCAGAGAAAAGTAAGGAAGTTGAAGCACATGCTGAACCACAAAATCCATTTGTTAACATTATCATATCATTTGATTTCCATGGAAGTGAAGATTGACTAGCAGTAAAAAATCCATCGATGGAATTTATATCATTTTCAATGAATTTTGAGGCAAGAAATTCATTTACATCATTGAATTCTTTTCCATCTACTTTTAAATATCCACTAAAAGTAAAAATTGTATTTGAACTATTGCCTGCTTTTAATATTGCTCCCTTTACAATATCATTAAGTCTAAAGTCAGTTGGAAAAGATGGATTTGCACCAGGAAATAAGAGAGAATTAACGAAATGAGAAATAATAGTAAGTCCTCCTTCGTTATTTGACATATCCAAAACGAGCTAATAAAAAGAATAATATGTATATTAGATAAGAGAAATATTTGCATTATAATGTCCTACGTTTTATTTCGGACAATAAAGAATTAATATAATAATTTACCTTCTTGGCACCGCTATCCGCTAATTTCTTGAAACCGGCTTGTAAACTGCTAAATGTAGCTAAAAGGCTATCAACAGAAACTTCATTACCAATATCATATGTTGCAAGTACGGCAACACCAACATCATCATTCAAAGTATAAAATTGTGCGATTTTGGCATCAAAAACGAGTTTATCAATATTAACAGTAGGGCTTAATGATTTCAAAAGATCTCGATTAATAGTTAATGGATCAATAGGATAAGCTACATTATAATATTTATCATGTTGTTTTTTAGCTTTTTTTGTTTGATATTTTCGTTTATTTTTCTTTGAGGTCGCATTTGGTTCCTTTCCAACATTTCGTACAGGTTGTACATCTGGAGGGGATGTTGGTTCTTTGGGAGATTGATTTTTTTCATCAGCAGGAGGATTCGCACAAAAATTGTTCCAATAAGAATTAGAGTCAGTGAATTTATTAAGGTCATCAGGATTATTTATAACAGCTTCCCAATTACGAGTAATGGTTTTAGTGTTTGTACCACATTTTAGATCATAAGTCGTGGTTTCTTTCTCAGGTAAAACTATACGAAGAGTAAATTGTGAAGATCTAGGTTGAAGTAAATAAGTTCCATTTTGTAACGCAAGAGATGCTAATGCCATATTGAATCTGACACCAAGATCTTTAGAAACAAAGATATTATCACGTGCAAACTGTGTGATGGCGTCGATGGCCGCGACACCATCAATACGGTCAACTTCACAATCATCGTTTTGAGATTCAATAGAGTCTTTGAAAATTTTAATCTTTTGCATTCCATCTTGTGATACGGTAGCATATAATGCTAACCTTTGAGTGAAAGCAAACCGTGTATAACATATTGGAAAAAATAAAGTGTGAGGATCTTTCAATTGAGTTACTGAATTAGTAGCATCGGTCTAAAAAAAAAAAATTAAATAGATAAAAATTACGTTAAATAAATTCAAAAGTATAAAAGTATAAAAGTATAATTTTCAATTAAAGATATTATATACATACCGCGAATTCAAAATCATTAGCGTAAGATTTTTGACTCAAACCATCAATTTCACTTATGATATCGGTTGCTTTATAATCAAGTCCTTGAACTGGTTGTTCTTTTGCATGATCAATAAATGCATAAAATCCGTTGAAAAGTTTTTTCATCGTATCAATAGTCTATTTTTTTTTTTAAAAAAAAAAGAAAGAAATTTAATTTAATTCTAACGTCATTTATAATTTAAAAATATATATAAATTAAAAAATTATTTACATCAGTTCTTCTTTTATCATCAAAAGCAAAAGATTCATAACAAGATTTTATATCTGAAAAAGGAAATTCTTTGGTTCCAGCTTTCTTAAAAGTATTATGTATATTAGCACAACCATCTTGGCCACCAGAAGAATCAGTTCTTGGAACATATAAAGATTCTCCTCGATGAGTTGCCAGCAACATGAGAGAAGGAATTAATGCTTTAATGATTGTGGATGTTTTCATTTTTAAAAAAATGCTTTTTTAAATGTATATGTTAAATGCCAGATTTACACAAATGAAAAAATGAAGTCTATATAATATATGAAAATAATTCTATATGTAAAAAGTCTATATTGAAAAAAGAAAGAGAAATTAGGGGGAAGGGATTTGTTTATATTGATGATATGTATATTATGAAATGCATCTATTCACAGATTTCGGGAGAAAAGGAAAAAATTCTAGCTAAAGAATTTTTTTCACAATTGGAAAAATGAGTAATTGGAGGGATTTATATACACTCGGTTTTAAAAAAAAAATAAATAAATTAAAATTAATATATTATTATATTAAATAATATATAATATATATATATATATATTATACATAAAAAATATTCGTTGTTTACTAAATTATTTGTTTAATTTCTTTGTGAGTAATGTGGAACATCACACAAAAAATTTAAAGAAAGAGGATATGATATTCCTTGAGTTGTATACCAATTTCGGTGTTTTCTAAAAAATCTTACAAAATTGAGTATAATATAATTGGTATGAACGATTGAAAATCGGCGCATTTTCTTTTATCCCGCAACCAAGAAACAATATATTATCTTTTACTGCTACCGCCAAAAATTCCCCACAAGTTTTACATATTATTTTATAACCTTAAATGATAAATATATTCTTTTTGCAATTTAATTTGAAGATATTTTCGATATTACCTTATTCGCATAACAAAGACTTAAAAAGGACATAAAACAACATTAATAACTTATAATCACTAAACCAAAATTTGTAGGATATGACGATGTTACCCCGATGGTCTGTATCACCAGCATGTTTAAGCTTGTCCCAATCAACGTTTCAGAATTTTTGGCAGTCCCTATTCCTTTTTTTTCTGATTTAAACTAACAAATGTACGATCATACTATTAACCAAACAGGTACCTTTGGTTCTGCCACATAATTTTTTAGCCAAATTTAACAAAATTTTTTTTGACTTTTTTTAAATTCTAGTCGATAACTTTGACACAAAGATAACTTTGAAACAACGGTCAATTCGATTAATGAAAATTATTTTATTGTCTTTGACAATTTAACAAATTTAAACGATTCTTAACGTAGAAGCCAAGTTGGAAATGAACTTTTTTATCCTTTACTTAGGGTAATTCCTTTTCTTTATTGTTCTTTGACTTAGCTTATGTTTCGTCTTTAATAATAGTGTAACAATCATTACATGATGCTCTTTATTTTTTTTTGCGCAACAACCATTTGTAGGTACTACCTATGATTATACAGACTAAAATTACTAAAATAGAAATGATCAATTGTTTAGATCAGTCACAGCGCATTATTCGCGTTCTTTGTAAAAAACTGTCTTTTAGTATTACAGGTAAATAAAGAAATTAATAAATAAGTGTATTATTAATTAAAATGTTTTAAAAAGTAAGACCATGTTTTTAATAACGGTAAGTTTCAAAATTTTATTGTTTTTCAGGTCTATTTTTTTTTCCCGTGGAACATTTGAAAATTTGTAGGTCATGACGATACCCGACGATGCGATGATGATTTGTGAAATATTTCATGCGTATCCTAACAAAACAATACACGAAAAAAAAAGAGTAGATCAACGATTGAACAATGGACGATAAAAAAAGCGGCAAGTCCATTTAATATTAGTCATTGTAATTTTATTGGTACAAAATATTCCAAAAACAAAAAAAAAAAAAAATAATAATATAAAATTAATAAAATAAATAAATTTTTCAATTTCGATTTATTTATTTATTTTGAGGGAAACAAACATTACTTGGGTTGATTTTTCTATATTAAATCAGGATTTGGGAATGTCATTAAATTTAGAAAATCCATTATCGTAATTGAAACAAATTATAGATTATTATTTAAATTATTATTATTTTTTTTTAATTGATATAAATAAAAGATTATTGATGATTGATAAAATTACATTATTATATTTTGATGGTTAATTTTATATTGGAATCTATCTATGAAAAATATATTCCGAATGTTTTTATTTGCGAGAAAATAATAATAGAATTAATTCCTCAATTCTTGCTTTTTTTTTAATAATACCTTTGAAATTTTATTTGTTAATAAAAGTGACGGTCATAAATAATAATACATATTTAATTACGTTCATTTCATAAAATCTATTTTTGTTTATTTTTAAATAAGTAAATTGATTGGTGATAATCTTATTAAATTATTACGATTCGTTCAATTCAATTGAATCTTAAATTAGATGAGGGGTATGATTTAAATAAGTTGAATTTTTATTAAATAGATTAATTAAGTAAGTTATTTATCTTATTTATCTTGAAAAAAAAAAATTTCTCGCAATACTTAACAAAAAAATGGAGAGGAAAGGCAAGCGAATAAATTTAGTACAACAATCTTCAAAAATATCAAATAACGTGTATTTATTTTATTGGTTCAAGATAAAATGTTACGTTATATTGTTTGTTTGGAAGAAAAATAAAGAAGCATTATATAATTCAAAATTTATAATTAATGTAAATAATTATGTATTAATCAAATTGATTATTATAAAATGTTTTCACAAAGAATTAAATCCATCTATTTAAAAATTTATTTTGTCTCTTCCATTGTTTCTTTACTGGTAAATAGCAACAATAATACAAACATTTTTGTCATCCTTATATGTATAAGTTAATATCGTTTTACTTATTCTTCTTACAGATTTAATCAATACGTCGAAATTTATTTTTATGATATAGATTAATTAAATAATTATTAATATTATAAAAATAATTCTCGCGAATTCTGGGAAATAAAAAGGCGTTATTGTTTCAAGATAAAATGTTTCAATTTTAAAAAAATTTCAATTACGTTACATTATTTGTTTGAAAATAAAAAAAAAAGTAACAAAAATGTTACATAATTTATTACTATTTTTAATCTTTTATTACATTAATAACTTTTTCTATGATCAAGGATATTATAATTTAGAAATTCATTTTTTTCCCAAATTAATATACAGTATTTTAATACTTTAGAAGGGATCGTCTACTAATTATGAATCTAATGAAGTACATAATAAGATTATTTTTCTCGAGAAAAGAATATCAATTCCTAATAATCTCAGTAAAAAAAAAATTTTATTCGTTCCTTTCATGCTTCTTTACTAATCAATATCGGTCATAAATACTGTATATTTAATTACATGTTTTATCGTATGATTTTTTAAGATTTCTATTTTAATTAATAAAATAGTAATTATAATAAATAATTTCTATATACAAATTAAATTTTTTGTTAGTAAGAAGATTAGTAATGACAAATTCGAAAGGTATACGAAATTTATTTGTGTACTATTTATCAAAGAATTCTCGACAAATTATAGGCGAAGCTATACATGGGGTGAATTAGGTTCAAGCCATGCCGAAATATTACGGCACATTACACCAATTCGGCAATACACCGGTGTAATATATTTTCATATGAATTTTTGAAAAAAAAAAATTTGGTGTAATATATTTCACCATTACGCCGCCTTAATAGTTAATGCCGAATTATCTGAAATAGTTACGCCCCCATGTTTAGGCGAAGCAAAGAAAACGGTATGTTAATTTTTCATATACGGTACTAAAAGGACCATTTTTTCCCCACATGACTTCTTATAATTCATCGGAAAATAAAATTCTTTTTTTACAATTCCGCTAAAGTAATTTATGTAACTAGCGTCCATAACTGTATCACGTAAGTATTTGATCATGTGAACTTAATATATTTCGTATACGGACCATTTTTTCCCCATGTAACTTCGTATAATAATTCATTGGAAAATAAAGATTTTCTTGCTTTTTTTTTACAATTCGCTAAAGTAATTTATGTAAACTAGCATCCATAACTGTATCACGTGAGTATTTGATCATGTGAACTTAATATATATCCTCATAGCCTAGTGATCGTAAAAGATGGAACATAGCTTGTTAGAATCGTCATAATAAGACAAGTAAAATTATATTAATTCCATCTCTTTAGGATTGATGTTTAAAATGAAAGATGCTAAATAGCATATATCCCATTTCAAAACATCTCATTATAACAAAAGGTTGGATCCGTTGTTTGAACGGATATTAATAATTTTGAGGATTGTTCAGATTTATAGATAGTGACCCGCAGATTTAAATGGTTTAGCAGGTAAGTCATTAAGCCAATGATCATCTATAATGACAAAGTTTTAAAAATTTATTTTCGTAATATTGTAGTAATTTGATTTAGAATTTAATATCCGACGGATATCCGGATAACGGATATAGCGAATCTATTTGCTATATATAAAATCGAAATAAATTTTATGATTAAAAACATCAATTTCGCAAAGAATATTTATTCCGAAATTTTTTGTTTCAAATACTTATTTGTAATTTTAAATTATAATTTTAACTGAAAATTCAAACGGATAACGAATTTAGTCTCTAATCCAAAGAACTAATCCAAAGAACTGTCATTTTTCTATGATTAATAGATGACGAAAAACTTGTCGTTTTTTAGCTTATCCCAACTTGTTTTGAAAAATACTTGCTATACAGAGTAAAATCATTAATTTTGACATCAAAATATTGAGACATTTCATTGTCTATTGATCGTAAAGATGTTATGAAGCTCATTAGATTTTGTCATAACAAGACGTAATTAACATTAATGGATAAAATGTTACTGAAATTTTACATTTGGAAACTTCACTAAATATTTTGTTATCTATTAATCCAAATGACATGAAATTACCATCATTTGATGCATCTAGTTATGACAATTCTAACAAGCTATATTTCATCTTTCCATGATCGCTAGATGATGGGTTAATATTCTTCTAGAAACTTTTGGTAGGATAGTATAAAAAATTTTTTATTATAAATAAAATTATGTTAAAAATAAAACCAAATTATAAATTACAGATTAATCCTATGATTATTACTCAGAACTAATACATCAACGATGTGACTATGGTTGCATTAAAGTAAGATTAATGATAATTATATTACAAAAGTAATCATGATTTCATCAATTTGATATTGGAATAATTCCAAACATGCTGATCAACTTTCTCGAGATCTATTTCATTTAGTAATAACACTGATGAAGTGAAAAAATTAATGTCACGGCACAGTAATCTCATAAAAAAATGCCAAAACTTTCTCAATATTCAAGCCATCTTAATGAAAATTTAATTCCATACCTGTAGCACAACTTAGTCTTCTTATTTAAACAATATGTTGAAATCATGCTGTAAAGTAAATACAAATACAGTATATATATATATTTTTGTGAAATATCCAAGATAGCTTAAAATGAAAATTGACATCTGAATAGTTTCATACATGTTAAAATCCTGATTCATTTAATTAAAGTGCTAAATTTACGATATAAAGTGAAAATAACCGCGAAAATACCTATAATTTCGTTAAATATTCAATCTAATATAATGAAAATTGACATCTAAATAAAGATTTCATGTCTGTTGAACGTAAAATATGTTAACCAATTTGATGGAAAATAAAAAAAAAGAACGAGATACATTTATCGATTTATCATACCAAAATTTGCAAGTTAAAATATGTAGCGTACGTACAGTAAATCAAAGACCTCTAGTGACGTATTAAAGATTTGACTAACGTATAATAAAAACTATCAAATTCATCGTATGTTTAGGTAATTATTACATAACGCAAAATAAATTAACAACATAAAAATAAATAACTTACCCTTTTTAAAGTTTACCAAGATCCTTTACAATGGATGGAAAATCGCGAAGAGACAATCTGCTTTGTGGCGAACAATAGATAATCCTATTTTATATAGACATTTTACAACATCAATATATTTCAAATCTTCAAATTGAATTACAAAAAAGTGTTCAGAAGCAGTTCTAATAATATTCTAATATCCATATGTCAAATGAATATCTAAATACGGCAAATTCGACGTAATAACCAATTATCACGGGAGGTAACTGTACCACTGTCTTTCTATAATAGTATTATAATGGTTACTAAAATAATGAATACTTGATAGTTGACTAAATTTATATAAATTAAATATTACAACCTTGAAAATTCATAGAGTATTTTGAATATTTCGATTAATAATATTAAGACGGTCTTAAATATTGAATATTCATGATATTAAGTAAGTTTAGAATCAAGCGACAGTTTGAAGTCCTTGATTTAGGTTTACAAAGTTTAGTTGTTACCTACAATTAAAGATTTTAGAATATAGGGTTAAAAGTTAAAACCATTATTTTTAAATTTACCTTCAAAGCGAGAAACATCCATCTCCGTAAAAAGGTTCTACTAGAATAGACTTTTAATAAACTCGGGATATTGATAATTTGTCGTGATATATTAATTGCGCAGTTTGAGAATTCCTCTTTAGTGTGTCATAAAATTTCAATATAAATTTTATCAGAACCTGGAAAACATTTTCTTAGAATAAAATTCATCTAAAAGAATATATTCCTAGTTTGTATATAATTAAATAAAGAATATCCTAACGAATCATATAAAAAAATTCTGTGGTGAGTGATGGAGCATCAAAAATTTGACGTTAAAATTGTAGTAAATCCAAAATATTAAAAGTTAATGAGTTTAATATACCAATATACCTGATAGATGAATTTCTTGATTTTCGGGAACGTAAGATAAAATTATTTTACGAGAAACATACCCAAGAACAGGAATATTGTCAGTTAATCTTTCAATATGTAAAATCAATTTGTTAAATCACAAATATCTTTGGACATAATAAAGAGTCCTTTCTAGAACAAAAAGAAAATCATACGTATCATGAATCATGATGGCATACCTAAAAATTGATTCATTGATTATTATATTGTTTGAATAAGGATTAGAATTTGGATTTCAACGCATTAAGGATACATATAATATGTACATTTGAAACGAAAGAACCTACTTCAATAACTATGGTCAGTTGATCGCGGGGTAATGTAGCTCAAAAAAAAAAATAACGCCCACAGTCCCTTAGCCCATTCCTTGAACATTCGACCTTGTTCAAGGACCTATATAACTTATATCAACAACTCAATCAACTACAAATCTGGTTATTTGGCTTTATTAAGACCTTTTTTTTTCAGAGACTATCTCGTGCAACTGGTATTTTTAGCCTGTAATCCTTTCCAGTTTTAAAGCTTGATATGCAGATAATTATGTAATTATGTAAAAATGCACAGGACCGAAAATTTAGTATTAAAAAAAAATAAGAGGGGGGGAAGGTATGATTTATTTTATTTATATTATTTTAAAAGGTTGAATTAACCTTAATTTGTTTAACGGCTGTACATAAACATGATTTTTTAGTTTTATTTTCAGGTTGATATACAATCAACGTGATTTGATCTACATAACTACATGCCTAATTCGTAAACAATAACTGTTCAAAACAGAGATGTTCATAAAAGAAAAATAAAAGATTATAAATGTTTAAATTTATTACTATGATAGGATTCTATTTTTGGAATATTACTTTTTCCGTATAAATATTTTATGCGCTTAGATAAAAAAAAAAGGACTAATAATAGTAAAAAAGAAATCACTTATCGGAGAAAGGAATAATAAATATGATTGAAAAAAAATTACCATTGATCTGGTAAATAACGTAATGATATTTAGATTAGATAATGCATATGATATCAAAATAGTTGATAATCACGGAAATTGGACAAATTAATAATTATACTTAATTATTTATGTTTAGCGTCTAAATATTCTATACAATGAATCCCTCAAAAATAAGGTGTTACAAATAAGGTTATTATGATACAAATTAGGTTGAAGGTTTTTGTCTCATCATTTTAGAAATATTTTGAGATTTTGAGAACGTTCTAAAATAATTTACTAAAATGGATAATAGATTTCATCCCTTTTTTTTTTTGTTAAACCATTTTTAAAAGGGAACCAAATTAAAATTTATTTATATTTCCCTCTGATAAATTTTCTTCGCGTTCATTTTATAAGAAAACTTGTTTAAAATCCTGTTATTGTATGCAAGCACAATCAAATTACTTAATAATTATTGTCACAAAAATTTCGTAAGCACTCCTAAGTGTGAGAATTCCTATTAATTAAATAAGGAAAGAATGGGAAAACCTGTATTAAAACTTGATTTAATAAAAACTGCGAAAATATTTCTGGGATAAATGGTATAAAATCACCCAAAAATTTTTTTCGTTTAAAGATTAATTTATTTTTTTTTTATCAATTATAATTAATTTACTCAAACAAATTATCAAAACCAATTATCCCTTTAAAAAATTTCACACTTTTCAATTATCAAATTTCTCAATAGTATTATAATATATATTTTCTATTCCGAATAAGGTTCTACTTTTAATTATTGAATATTCAAAATAACAGATAAAGGTAATTTTTCAAACTAAACTTCTATTAATATATATAAATAAAAATAATAATAATAATATATTTTAAATTTATTTCTAGTTTATAGTGAACTTTCTTTCATTTAATAATGAAGAAGAAACTATTATTAACTAATTGTTACAATTGTAAAATATGTAAATTGTTAATTCAATTTTACAATTTTACAATTTTACAATTTTATAATTGTAAATTGTTTATTCAATTTTACAATTTTACAATTATACAATTTTATCATATAGATTTTAAAGTATTTATAATAGATTTAATAGATATAAGGAATTATTGTAATTATATATAGATTTAATTAGTTATTGAGGTGTATAGATGTGAAAATTCTTAACTTTTATATTTGTTGGTGGAAACCAGGTTTTCGTTGGATCAGGAGTCTGTAAATTAATTAGGTCAGTCAGATCTCTCGACTGACGATTTCCACACAACCTGACTATTGGTAAAAGGCATTGTTAAGAATTTCTATCTTTTCTTATCTTCTTTCACCGGATCAATGCCACCGGTGAAAAAAATTTCATTCATCATCCTTTCATTTATTCTTTTTTCCATAATTTTAGTTAATTCATATTTACTTAAATAAAATTATAAATTTTTTTTTTTTTTAAAAAAAAAAATAAATGCCAATGTTAAAATTTTTCTCGAGTATATATATACATAAAAAAGAACCCGATTTTGATGTTAACAAATAGGAACTCAGATTTAATGACGTCACTGTTAGAAAAGTTCGGGGCAAATCGGATTCTTCTTTGATTTTATTCCGAATTTTGGTGTATGCGGTCATGTGTTCTGTATGAATTATGGGGTGTATCATCAAGTGAGCAAAATCCGCCCATATGCGTACGAACTAGCCGGAGTTACCGTTAACGCTATCACGTGGCCAAGTGCATAATCTGGTTTTTTTTATTTTTAATTTAAATTAAACGAAACGTAACAAACGTTTCGATTTTTTTTTATCTTTAATTTCTAAACGAAACGTTAACAAACGTTTCGAAAATTTATTTTTTTTAATTTTTAATTATTTTTATCGAACGTTTTTTAACGTTTCGAATTTTTTATTTTTTTTTTTTCAAAATGTTTATAAATCACATACCTTCTTTAAAAAAATTATCATCAAAATAATCCACATTTTACATAATCTTTCAGAATTATAATTGTGGTTCAACTTAATTGAATAGGAATATGTATATTATTATAATTATCTAAATAAATCTCTATTATGTTGGCGTGCATTAAAAAAACAAGTCATAGTTTATAACATTAAACTTGACCAGGTTTAAACTTGGATCTGGCCAAATTAATTTTTTTTTAATATACCAACTAGAACAAACTTTCTGTGTTTCACACAAATATCCAATTTTGATCCAATAAAAAATAGAGACTGTGTTTTGCTTTATAAGAATTATAATTATTTGAATCAATCAGATCAACATAAATCGGACCAACTGTTATAGTCCGATATTTTCTATAAATATTCCGCGAATCTGCTACATTTGCGGAAAACATGACATAGAACATCCAATCAAAGTAATTCAGGAACTTAAAGAACATTATCATGGAAACATTCCATACAATCATTTCGTCCACCTGACTCTGGCGGACTAACTTGAAAGAAAAAATAGAAATAAAAAAATTCTGAGATTATAAAATAAGAATTCCAAGATTTGGTTCATTATGTTAAAGCCAAATTTAGGTGTCATATGGTTCGCCTGTCAGGTCTGTGGCGCAGCGAGTGACACATAAATTTGATCATATGATTGATCTACAAAGACAGTCAACTATAAATATTGTCAGTCGTAGTTTTCAAAAAAAAATATAGCAAATATATAATGGAACTTACAGAAAAAAAATATAGCGAATACACAATAGAATTTATAACAAAAGATGATAATTCTTTTGATCCAACGCCGAAATTAAAATCTAGTCCTATTCCAATTAAATTTATTTCTTTTAATGAAAACGATAATAATTGTTTTTATTGTAAAAATCCGTATACCGAAATAATTTTATTTAAACAAAAATATTGTGAACCATGCTTATTACAATATATTAATTATGTTGATAATGATCATAAATACTTGGATGTACTAATAACTAATAATACTGTTTCATGTCTTTGCACAGAATGCGTTCGTTACTTTAAGATTACATGTTTTAAACAAGTAATCACAACTAATCCTCATCGTAACGTAAAGTTTGAAATTGAAAAAAATTGCAAATTATGTGGAAAATTAATTTATCTGGATTCAGAATTTATCGAGATGAAGTTTTGTTCAGATTGTTATATAATTTCTTCTGAATTAATAGAATCAACCTTGACTAAATCGTCCATTCAAATTCTTTATTTACCGTGGTGGGATACTCATAGTCGGTGTATAGTTTGTTTAAGAAACCTTTCGTTTATATTTGATTGTCAAAAATGGTGTTCATCTTGCAATATAATATATACTGGTTGTAGACATTGTTTGACAACAAATATTATTTTTGGATTTACGCAAAAATCTCAATGTAGGAAATGCAATAGAATAATATTTATTACTATTGATATCACAAACATCATCAGTGGCAATAATGATTTAGATAATGAGCTTCTTATTAATCTAAAGCCTAATATTACTCCTTCGTTAAATTCGTTAAATTTGTACTGTTATCAACTTAATGAACCTGTTTTTTCGCTAAAATGGATTTCATATTCGAACATTATAATTGATAAGGAAATAGCGCAAGGTGGTTTTGGTATCGTTTATCAAGCAACTTGGTTGGGATATGAACTCATAAAGAAGAAAGTTGCTGTAAAAAAGTTCCTAAATTCAAAAAGTATTACTAACTCTTTTTTAAGTGAGGTAAATATATTAACATTATAATATGTTTAAGTTTGTTTGTTTGTTTGTTAATATTTAAATCCTTAAAAAAAAAAAAATTTTTTAGTTAAAATCATATTATCAGTTATGCAAAGATTTTAAATTTATTATCAAATGTCATGGCATTGCGAAAGATCCTATAACGGATGAATATATGTTAGTGATGGATTATGCTGATGGAGGAAATTTAAATCATTATTTACAAAATAATTTTCAAGATATCACATGGAAAGATAAATTATCTATTTTATGGAAAATTGCAACTGGGTATTTATTTTTCAATACATTATTATTCATGGTTCACTAATTAATCTTATGTGTAAATATATATATATATTTTATCTCAGACTTAAAGCTATTCATAATGTTGATTTTATACATCGGGATTTTCATAGTGGAAATATACTATTAACTTCTCAAGAATATTGGAAAATTGGGGATTTTGGATTGTCGCAACCCGCATGTGATACTAAAACAAATAATGAAATATATGGAGTAATACCTTATATTGCCCCTGAAATATTTTATGGTGCTAACTTTTCAAAAGCATCTGATATTTATAGTTTCGGGATGATTATGTGGGAACTTACATCAGGATGCAAACCTTTTGCTAATGTTGAACATGATATTTCTCTTATTTATAAAATTATTGATGGAAAACGACCCGAAATTACGGATGATACACCTGCATGTGTTAAAAACTTAATGAAAAGACGTTGGGATTCTGATCCATCAAAAAGACCTTACATATCTGATATATATTATATTATTAATAAATTTAAATTCTCTTGTGAAAAATTTTATGGTTTTGAACATGATACATCTGAATGGATAAGGTATTGGAATCCCGATCCATCAAAAGACTTCACATATTGAAAGTATCAGATACTAAAATAAATTTAAATTCTCTTGTAGAGAACAATTCCATCAAGCTGAAGAAAACCGATTGGAATTAATAAAATCTAAGAAACTAGGACCAGAATTTACTGAAAAACCTCATTCGAAAGCAATTTATATAAGTAGGCCATTAAAACCTTTGATTTCTAAATCTTTATCTATTAATACACTTTCGTTTAATATTAATCCAGGTATGTACCAATTTTCATCGAAATTATTAATCAAACGTCAGAGTTTTTGGGCTGGGTTAGGATTAAGATGTTAATTATCGTAAATGCGTCACATCCTTCCGTCATTTTTATTACTTTGTCACTATTACTATATGTCTATATATACATACACCCTATTTTATTATAGACATTTATTAACAGTTTATGATCTTAATAGAATACACTTCAAAAGAATATGATCTTGATATAAATGATATTCAAAGGTATAAAATATTAATTATAATGCTGTATGGAAAATATTTAATAATAATGTAATTTTGGTTAAAATAATATTCTAGTTCATCTTCACACGATAAAAATTTCGCAATCCAGAATTCCTCAAATACTCAACATCCAGGTGCAATTTATACTTCAGAATACATTCCAAAAGAATACGAGTTTGATATAAATGATGTTCAAAGGTATATTATATAAATATTATATTATAGATCAATTTATTAATTTATATTTTATATTTAATTTTTATATTATAGTCCTTCTTCATCAAATGTAATTTTTGTGAGAAAGAGCCCAACTACAAGAAAACGTAACATTGAAGAATTAAATATTATCTCTCAAAATAATGGTAAATTTTGTTCGGATAACGGAAAACTTTAATTATTTATGCTAAAATTTTTATTTGAATATAGGAAAACGTATCAAAACAAATGAGAATTCCAAAAATGAGAAATGAAAATCAACTTTTTCGAACTAAACCTTGGAAAGCTTTTTTTGTCTTACTATATATGATTATTTTATTTGCTTAATTCGAATCCATTGCTATTAGACATTCTGAATTATCATTTCGGCATTTAGACAAATGTCACAAAAGATCCTGACGCCGTATTATTGGCGATCACCGTAATCTAAAATCACATATAATTTATATTTTTTGAAGGAAGCAGTTTATAAATACTATTAAACACAGATGCGCAAAAATTATTATATATTTATATATTTTATTTGACAATATATTCAATAAAATTTCAATTTTACCATCATAAAAAGATTTTTGGAGTGTAGCGCCCGCTAAAATTGATCATAACAAGATTTAACTCCAATTCTGTGAACTTTTACTTTTTCTGCAGACATCACGTACATTAACTGTTTTACAGAACATATCATTAAATTTAGGAGCGGGAGCGCCGTGGTGATGAGAAACAATTTTTCATTGCTGACCTCAAATGGGTTATTATCTTTAATAACTTCTTTATTATACCCGATCATCAAATTTTAGATTTTTGAATAATAAAACGAACTGTATGAAAATCTCCAGAGATGAATTAAATCAAATGCTATATAAAGGATAAATACAATCAATATTAATATGAATGTTACACGAACGATTTTCATCCAATTAAATTCTTGACTCGCGGGTCATCAAACTTATGTGATTATACAATATAAGTTAGTTCATTGAAGTTTCAAGTTGTACCAAAATTGGTGAAATTAAATCAATATAAAAAGCTATTTAACCGGAATTGGATCCCGATTAAACATTAAAACCTTTTTTTTTATAAAACTAAAAAAAAAAAAAAATTAACGATTTAAGATGGGATCAAATGATGAAAGAATTATTTTAAATGTTGGGGGAATTAAGGTATTCTATTATTAAATAAATTTTTTTTTTTTCTCAAGTTCTTTTTATTTTTTTAATTTAATTTAATTTTTATTAGTACGAGACTAATAGATCGACGCTTACTAAATATCCTGAAACATATCTTGGAACATTATTTGGCGAAAATTTTAAACGACAAAAAAAAGATAATGAATATTTCTTTGATCGTAATGGGTATGCATTTCGGTATGTATTAGAGTATCATCGTACAGGACAAATTTTATGGGCACCTTCAAATGATTCAGAATATTGTAATGGAGTTAGTCTTAAAGAAATGATTTTAGAATTTGAATTCTTTAAAATTCCAAATGAATTGAAAGAAGATCATGATGATAAAGAATATGATTTAAATGAAGTTAGAGATTTATTTAAAGAACTATCAATCACATCTTTTCCTTCCAAGACATCAGATGATTCAAAAAAGGAACCATTATCAATTGATAATCCTAGTGCAATTTGTGATGGTAAAAATCTTGTTACAGCTGGTACTCAATATTCTCAATATCCTCAACATTCTAATACTTCTCAACATTCTAACACTTCTCAACATTCTAATACTTTTCAAAATTCTCAATATCATAACCCTGTCTCTCAACATTATTCATATAATGCACCGAATATTAACAATACCAATAATAATATTGAAATGGATAGATTACGTAGATGGGCAACAGTTGAAGAACATGTACAACTTTTAGATTCATTTGTAATGGCTTTAAGTAGTGTAGTTTTTGAAATATATCATAATTTAAGAAGACAAATTAATATTTATTTTCATTCTAGATTATTATTAAATCAGGGAAAAGAAAATCAAAATTCATCGTCAATTGAGATTGATTTAGATCTTGATAGAATAAAAGAAATTATGAAACCATTTAAAGCATGTGGATTTAAATTATTGGAATGGTATGGAAATGAGATTGTAAAAAAATTGGTGGTAGATTTTAACGAAGCGATCGAAATTAAAATAAGCCGATTGGGTAACATTATCATGGTTACTATTACAATTCTTATTCAATTTAATAATCAATATATTTATTCTAAATCTTCTTTAATGAGAAGATAGTTAATTAAATTTGTATATTTATATGGCCATTTAATGTATTTTAAAAGTTTTTGTCAAATAAATAAATATATTATAAAAATTATAGCATTATCACATTCTGTTGATTCCGCCTGTCTCTAGATATAAGAATCAATTTAATCTTGCATGGATAGAAAGAATTAAAATTATTTTTAAATCACTTTATCTTATTTACGGAGAAAATTCAAGTCATAGAGATTTACATTCTGGAAATATATTATATTCAAATTTAATGATACTTGAGTATTAGTGATCTTGGATTTTGTGGCCCTGCTGACAGGCTGTCAACAAGTATATATGGAAATTTTTCTTACATTAGATATACGATATAAAAAATGCATTATAAAATCATTTAATAATGTATGTACAAAAAATGGAATTTATTCAAGAAAATTAAAAGAAAATTATCAAGAAAATTACAAATAAAGAAATAATAAAACTTCTAGTTTAATTCCCTTGAGTGTTTAAGAACATTTTCAGTATCAAAGAAACTAGCATCCAGATAGATATGTAAGACTTTTACTTTGCCATGAGCAGGAGAGGGAACATTACAATCAATTAAGCTAATATATAAATCGTCTCTAGAATTAAATTTATCAGTAATCTTATCTCCATATAGGTCTAATATGCTATAAGCACAAGCTGAATAAGGTTTTAATAATTTAATTATAGTATTATTACCGGGAGCTGTATAATAATTTATTACTTCCAGTGAAATATTAATGCATGGTACTTCATAAAAAACGATAACAAATTGATATAAACCTTTAACAAACTCCCTTTTTAAATGATGGATGCATTTTTTTAATGTTTGAATAAATCCATCTAATATTTTGGCCAATTCTTCATTAGAAGGAAAATCTTCCAAATTATCTTCAATTGGAATCTGGAAATAATCAACTTCTTGTAACAATTCTTTGTATGAAACACTAGTTAATCCATGTCCTGAAATATCATTATCTTTATTATCTTTAAAATCTGGTAACAAGAGTTTTCCATTTCGATAAAATTCGAGAATGTAACGGAATGCATAACCGTTACGATCAAAGAAATATTCATTTCCGTTTGTTGGATGACGTAACTGCTGATTCCTTTCTTGGAACATCGCCCCAAGAAATGTATTGGGATAGGCCGCTAATGTTGATTTGTATGTTTCATACTAACGAAAAATTTTAAATTGTTTAATATTACACACACACGTATGTAATTATTATATACATAGTGAAATATTCTTTCTTTTTTTTTACCTTGATACCACCAACATTTAATATAATGCGTTCGTCCTCATTTGATGAACTCATTCTTGAAACATTAAAGCATGAAAATTTTTAATTTTCGAAGAAAATTTGGATATAAAAAAGTACGTAGTCTTTAAAGAAACGTGGTTCTTCGACGACTTCGACGAAATTTTTCCGTTAGGGATAAAAAATTTACCTGACGAGACATATTAGGTAACTTAGCATGATTTATTACACGTTAATAAAATATTAATTTAACCATATTTATAAAGATTTTCCAAAAACACCATAAGTATCATTTAATAAATATCAAATTGTTACCTAAAAAGAAGAACTTTGTTTAATGACTTTCTTATTATTTAGCATGTTAATTTATTAAGTTGGGTTTAACACCGATTTAACGGTAAGTTTATTGTAGGTTTGGATCACAAGTTCTTTCTGATGAAATTCTTTCGTTATAAGAAACCAAATAAAAAATTTATTTTTTAAGTCACTTTATTATATACTGTTTTTTATTTTTATTATTTTTGTACTTTTAAGGGAAACTATCATAATATACTCCCATTCAATTGCTACTGGACTTACTTTTCAAGAATCAAATGCTTCTTGCTGATTTTCTAAACTGATGTTCATAAAAGGAGATGAAATTTATTTTAAACATTTCGCTGTTGATAAATGTAAACGCTATTTATGATTCATTTTCTTCTTTTGTTTTTCATATATTAAATGAAACATCAAAATCTGAGCTATCTTTATAATAATGGCGGTATAATGAAAAACGATCATATAGTCAAACGTTGCATTAAATTTCTTAATTCTTTCCAGTATTAGTAAACGCTATTATTATTTCAATCAATTAAACTAGCCTTATATGTCAGACCGGCAGATGCTAAAGGAATTACTATATAACGTACGTAAATGGTATTCGCGAGTATTTCTCATTTCTCAGCAATCCAAGTCTTTATAATCACAAGCATACAGAGACTATTTTTAAATTATTTTATTGTAACAACTCTAGAGCTTTGAATTCCTAATTATATACCAATGTGCCTGTTTTCGTGAAGAGGACGTCAGTATCAAAGCATGAATCTACAATGTACAAAATTAAATTCATATTTTAATTTAAAAAATTTAAATTTATCGTAGAGAAAACCGATTTGCGCTTTATTATTCGCTTTATCATCAATAGAACTAAACCTAAAGTAACAGTTTCACGATAATTTTGATAAATATAGTACTATAGAAAGCATATAAAGTTTTTATCAACTCATAACAGCATCAAGTTACGATCATTTTGCATTCGCTCGCTCTCTCTATCAATTGAATCGACGACTGTGATGAAATTCTGTATTCGCAAAACAAACACAGGTTAGATGTGCACCACGTACTCATATTATCTAACAATTTTTTGCGAATTGTTTGGAATTTGAAATAATTAAATTAATTAGATTCAGCAATTAATTCTTGTTGAGCAATTGCGGCCAATAAAATTTAATTTTCTCAGATAAACGATATAATGTACATCTTTTCTGTACATGTATGCGTGTACATTACGATAAATAAAATATTCGATTTTATTGTTAAACAAACTGAAGTTCTCTTGCATTCCTAAACATTATTCCATCAGGGAAAATAATAAGATCATCTCATTAGAAATTTGGGTGGCTTGGATGATGATCAATTTTAACGTGATTGGCGGTGATGCAAATTGAACGGCGATATGAAGTACCTTGCGGCTAATATTTTTCGGTTAAAACTATTTTTTTTTTCTTAAAAAAAAACTCTCTATTTAAAATAATTCAAGTAAGTATGTCAACCGGTATTAACTTGGGCTTAGAAAGAATATTTTCACTCTTAGAATTAATAAATAATCCACATAAACGACTTTCAGTAGTTCATATAGCTGGTACTAATGGTAAAGGTTCAACATCGGCGTTTATAGATTCAATTCTTTTACGATCAGGTTATAAAACTGGAAGATTTAATTCTCCACATTTGCTTGAACCTCGCGATTCAATTAGAATAAATGGGCTGCCGATATCAAAAGAAGATTTCTTAAAAACAAGTGAAATTATAACGAATGTAAATTCCACTAATAATTTAGGGTCAAGTCCATTTGAAATATTAACAGCTATATCATTATATTGGTTTGATAAACAACAAGTAGATGTTTCTATAGTTGAAGTTGGATTGGGTGGAAGATTAGATGCGACAAATGTTTTTGATAATGTTTTATCAAGTATTATTACTTCTATAGGAATGGATCATACAAATTTTTTGGGCGATAATATTGAATCTATCGCAAAAGAAAAAGCTGGAATTATGAAAAAAAACGGAAATGTTATTATTGCCCCACAAATTGAAAAAAAAGCTTTAGATACATTAAAGAGATGTGCTGAAGAAGTTGGCTGTGCAAAAATTTTACTTGTTGATGGTGCAAAATGGGAACAAGAACGATCAGGATTAGCTTCAACTAAATTGTTAGATAATACATATATTAAAATTAATATTCCACTACCTGGGGATATTCAATTAGAAAATTCTGCTACTGCTATTTTTGCTATAGATCTCTTAAGAAAGACCGAAAAGAAATTTGCAAATATAACTAATAAAAATATCATTGTTGGAATAGAATCAACTAAGTGGCTAGGAAGATTACAGTGGATAGATGCTTCTATATTGTCGAATGTTCTTGAAATGTCTATAACATCTAATCTTTTGATTGATGGTGCTCATAATCCACAAGCTGTAAAATCATTAAGAACATTTATCGATAAACAATATGAGAATAAATTAATTAAAATTCATTGGATATTTGCTGCTACAAAAGGAAAGAATATTGCAGAAATTTTTGAAATTTTATTAAATGATAATGATTCATTAACAGCTGTTGATTTTTCACAGGTGGAAGGTATGCCATGGATAAGTTGTTATGATCCTAAAGAAATCATAAAAGTTGCAAGGGATGTGAAAGAAAATATTGACGCTTTTGTTGGTGAAAATTTAAGAGAGGCACTTTATCATACTTATACAAAGTGTAACAAAGAAGGTGGATTAGTTGTATTATGTGGGAGTTTATATTTTATTTCAGATTTATTCAGGCTCCTTCAAATTAATGTTTACAACTAAAAATTTAAAAAAATAAATAAATTTCTTTTAAAAATCTATATTATTGGTTCAAATCTTTTTTAAAAAATTTTTAATTATTCACATTTTTTGATATCACGAATAAAAAGAATTTTTGACAAACGTTCTAAGAAATTCAATATGAAAGCCACCATAACTATGATCATGAGAAGGAAATATATGTTCCACATTATCTAGTTGAGAAATTTGATTTATAGCTAGTTTAATATTATTTAATTGAGTTGTGGTTAAAGTTAATGGTAACATAATTGATGGATTTGATGAAAGAGGAATATGTGAAACGTTTGTAATCATATCTCCAATGAAAATTGAATTCGTGGGTATATGCAAAAATGAAAGCGAGCCTATTATTACAAAAAAAAAATATTAAGAACGATTAGCATTGAATCTTTTTTCAGAAAATATATATATATATATATATAATTTCTTATTACCTGATGGATTTCCAAGCGTAAAGATCGGTTTAAGAATATTATAATATTCGAATTCATCCTCATTACCTTGTTTAATGATTTGATACTTATCTAAAACTTCTTCTTTTACATTTTTAAACAAATAATCATAACTCTTGGTATCTCCGGATTCTCCAAGTAACACTTTAACCTCGTTATATTCATCTAGTAATTTGGCTACAGATCCCGTATGATCATAATTATTATCAGTTAACCCGATGTATTTTAAATTAAAATCTGAATGTGAAGAGAAATGATCGGAAAGAGCGGCCAAAAGTTGATTAGTGTTAGTTGGATCTGATGTATCAAGCAGGATACAATCCCTAGTCATAGGAACGTGAATGAGGAATACATTAATCGGATATGAAAGTTTTGCATAATTTTGACTAAAGGTTGCTCGATATATATTTGGTAAAATCTCTGTGAATTTTTGAAAATCGGGTAGTCTAGCTAAAGAATTGTTCATTTTTTCCTTTTTATACGAAAAAAAACTTTGAATTTTGGAAAGGTTAACTTTTCTGTCAAAAAAAAATTTTTTTACAAAAAAATCAATCGATTAAATATAAAAAAATTGTGAAACAAACAAAGCGGAATCAAATTACCAAATTCCGGTTAAAAAAAAAATCTTATTATGCTTATTATGCGCAGTATTAGTGTAATGATTAGTCACTCTCGGAAGAAAACAATACTAGAGAGTAATAAGTCTGTAAAACATTAATTCATTAATTCATTATAATTTAAGGCAGATACTATTGTAGGCTAGATAAAAGCGACGCGATTTTTATTACTTCTAATTTACCCATAAATATCGTAGTAAGGAACTAGAACTCGTGGTACTGATAAGTGATAATACGCGGGTTCGTCAATTTTTTTTTGCTGCGTCATATATGATATATTGAAACCATAATAAGGTACAACGTTAAATTATATGCAAAATTACATCATATTAGAAGTAATGACTCATTTTGATATAAATTCAATTGCATAATAAAAATTTTATTCAATTAATTGTATTATTTTTTATTTTTTGAAAATTCTCATTATTAAATGGTATATATATGTTTAAAATAAACAAAAAATATCTACATATAAATATATATATTTTTTATTGTTACAGTAAATCTTTTGCTAATCTCTACTTAATATTTTGTGTCGCTCGACACAAGGTTCATTGAAAATTAAAATATTACGGCTTTAATGGTCCATAAGATGGTCAAGTGTTATTTTCATATCAGGATTTATTTCCAATAATTTCATTTTACCAATAGCATCAATGATCGGTTTTGCAGGGCAACCATCGGGAGCATAATGTACAACGAAATCACCATGTATATATCGAGCTGGGAAAGTATTAAAAGTACGATCATCTTGGTCTAGCCATAAAGTCTGCGATTTAAAAATTAAAAAAAAAATTAGTTACACATTTGTTATCTTCGATCTAAAGCAAAATTTCTAATTTCAACTTACTCCGGGTGCCCAATCTGGATCTCTTATAAGGTCCCACATGGCATGTTGTTCATACATATGGCCCAAATAAAGATCTCTTCTATTTTGTGCAATTCTCAAAAAATCTCGACTCCATTGAGAATTTCTCATCATAAACACTCCAGCATTAATCATCACATCGTGTACTGGTCTCGCAACAATTAAGTGCTTCTTTTCAAATTCGTCCCACCCACCAACTATTTCAACAAATTTTTCAAAAAGACCTTCTACAGTTACATTATAGTTCATTATTACGGTATCCATATCGAGCCAGAATACCCAGTCATAATGCGGAAGAACTTTTTCAATAGCATCAAACTTGCCCCACACAGTTTTACGTCGTTTACTAACTTGTTGAGTAAATTCTGCGGATCTTCCTACAAAAGAGTATCCATTTCTTTGAGCATAACCACGTTTGTTATCGCCTGTCATACGAGCTGCGGGGAGCATACAAAGATTATCATAAACGAAACTGCTAGTGACAACAGCAATATTTAATTTACTTGGGTCATTTCGAGGATGACAAATCAAAGTTTTGGGAATTGAAAGATGTTCAACTAAATCCCTCATATCTTCTTCCAGGTATACACGACCAACAGCTATAGTTTTTTCAATGGAAATATTCTCTACGGCATTTGGAAATTCGACAATTCCGATTTCATCATTCACAAGATATAAATCATTCTCATTAGAATATTTTTGGTAATATTGAAAAGCTCGTGTAATCGGATTTGTGAAGTTTGAGTTAATGACTTTAATGCTATTTTTCGAATTGAGAATGGGAGCAATAGCATCACGTCCAAGAATGATGGCCATATCATCAGCATCTTCCGTCATGAATGAACCCCACACAAGTCTACGTTTTTGAGTTTGCGTCAATACATTTCCGTTAATGGACTCTTCCAAAACTTGTTGAAGTTTTTCAAGATTAACAAGGGCCTTGTCATTAATAATTACAAGATAATTATAATTAATATCTTTATTAGTTCCGAGATCTTGTGCCTAGAAAATAATCAAATTTGGTTTGTTAAATAATTACAAACATACGTATAAAAATATATTTATAAACAATAAAATTTTGACAAATTTATTACCCATTGGAGAATGTTTTCTTGAAATTTTTGATCACTGAGATTTGGAAATTCCTTAATATCATCGTATTCAACAACTTCTGCAGTAAAGTCTCTTAACTTGCCTCTTTCTACACTTTTATATGGTTCAATTAAGAACTTATAATAAACGTTACCATCTTGGAACATACATGGTTCCAAGTTATTCTTTATACCAAAAAGTGCTTCCCTTAATAACCTCCTTTGACTTATAGCGCCAACTGTAGAGGTGATTGCAAATAATATATTATAATTTCCTGGTTCTCCTGTTTTGTCAGCTTCATTATCTATGATTTCATTACCTAATATTTGGTCGTAAGGATTAGAAATATAGGATATTAAAATAAGAAAAGATATAAGAAATATTGCCACATAAATGTTCATTCTACGAAAAGGGCCTTGCACGGGCACCTTGCCGTCTTTCTTTCCCATCTTTATAATTTTTATTGAAAGAAGAACTGGACAAAGAAAAAGACAGACAGAAACCGAAAGTTACAAAAACTTTTGTAAACGGACGATCATTTTAACCATTACAGTCATTTTCATTTATAAATAAGTGGTAGCACATACACCAATTGGCTGATATACTTTTTAAGTTCAAACTTTAAGAGTAGATAAAAATAGGAATTCAAATACACCCTTTATGGAAATGATTATTTTTAGCATCAAAGAATTTAAAGTTACACCGATAACCGATTGATTGAATCATAAAATTTTGATTTTATTTAATAATATCGTCATTTCAAACCAAATATAAACCAACTACTTACTATTGTAACAAATTGTATTATTCTCTTATAATCGTTAAACTAATCATTTCATTAAAGGAAAGTAGGTATTGTATCAGTAACTCTTTCATTATAAATAATAATATCCAAATTTAGATACAATGTTTGGATATTCTGAATTCACTTTTAAATTCGTAAAACAAATTATCAATAAAATTCATATTAGTTCATAAAGAATAACTATTCTGATGAAGATGACGAATCGGAAAGTAACAATTCTGAAAATTTTGAAGATTATTCATGCCCTCCTTTCGAACCATACCAAGACCTAAATGTCAATTTAAATCACAATGAGCTTTATGGATTTATTATGGATTATGAAATTTCGAATGAGATTTAACACTCCAGAGACAGCGACAGAATCGCTAATAAAATTTATGAAACTGGTATTGGAAGAAGCAGGCTGTACTACTTTTGTAAATTTTCCCGCCACTTTATACAAGGTGAGAAATATTCTCAACCTAGAAGATCGATTCCATAGCTTTATATATTTCCGGCATCACGCGCTCCCACAAGTTTAGTTGTATACAATGATCATAACCTAAGTTTCCGATTTCCTAGTATCAAAAGCCACATTTCTGAGTGAGGAACTGTCATACTAAATCGAGTCAAATCTTGTCATTATTATTAGTCGCTATGTATTTCTATATTAATAAAAGATAGTAATATCTAGAGTATGTAACGGATACCCTTTTTATATATATATATCTTAAATCATACTCTTAAATCAAAAAAAAAAAACTTTTTTATCATGTTTTAAAAATAAATCTTTTTTATTTGTTAACAAGACTCGACAACATTATATAAAAATATGTATGATCTTCAGACTTTTAAAAAATATAACAGGGTTATACAGGCTCTCAAATGTTCTCTTCTTTCTGAAAACTACGAATTATTAGAAGTTCTCTGTTTAACGCACTTGGAATATCCTATTTTGTACCTCTTGACGAACATTCTCAGTTAATAGTGTTATGACATACTAATATTGCATTGGTATGCCCTTTATGTAATAAACACAGAAAGGGATGTATTACACCCATGAAGCGTAAATCAAAGAATCACCATTTAAAGTATTTTAAATGCAACAAGTAGTCTTGGATGGCAATCGTGGAATTGGATTTTCGAATGGTCGAATTACTGGCTAATGCTTAACAGTTACAAGCAGACAGTAGATGTCTCTAGTTTCTACATAATGATATACACATAGCTCTCGACAATCCATCATTCAAGGAATTACTTTAACATAAACCCGTGTATCCATTGTATTCTCGCATCTTTCTAGAAAGGAAATCGGTAGCTCCAATCATGATATTATAAATGAACTAGAAGATATATCTTGTGGAAGATGTGGAAGAGCCAAATTATATTATCATACATCTCTTATGTCAAATTCAACGTTCTTTCTCTGTTTATAGGAATGTAAGCTGAAATAAAAACAGGTTCAACAAAGGCTGCTCTTTAATATTAATATTTGTTTTCTTGAAAATACAGTACAAGGCATGAAATCACTGATGAAGATTTTTGAGGTCCTTTGTTATTTATTCGGATGATGATGTTCATTTGCGCCTTAAATTCATTTGAGATCTTATAAGATCACTGCTAAAACTGTTATAAATTTAGTTAACGATCAGCTTTCAGTAGCTCTATTTATTACCAATGAGGAAAAACATAAGAGTAAAATTTAAATGTTAAAAGATCTAAGCATTCAAGATATACTCAAGTAATAGATCTCGTGTCTTTGAAAACATTATTGTTGGAGAACTATACTCAAACCGTATTTCAAGCTCAATATTGTAAATAAATCGAATTACCATTCATTACCTATTAATTTTCATATGTATAATATTACTATTCATCGCTTTTTGCTACTCACGATTTACTCAATATGTTACATCGAAACATGTTTTTGCAACGTTGTCACGGCTAAATATATATCTAATCAATACCTTTTTTTATTCGAATTTCCTAAAGAGTTTAACTACGTATTGATAAAAGAGCTTAAAGAATTGATATCAAGGATCAATTTATCAAATGATTGGTTCAATCACTTGCCATCATTATTAATATATATAATGTGATGTAATTATAAATATAAAAAAAAAGGATCAATCGAAAATATCATAATTATGTACGAGTTTAAAAATAAAGAATTTAAAAACCCAATTAAATTTTCTTTAAATCAACTGATGTTAAATTATTTTGACTTTCTCAAAATCAAATCTCTTCTTCTATATATTTGGCTGATTGCCATATTTAAAAAAATGTTCTGTGATAACTCAGGTAATAAGAATAAATAAATTATAAATAAACGTCGTTTTTCAATAACAAATTTTTTTTTACGTTAAAAATTTCTTTGACCATAATCTGGATTAAATTATTCTTTTTACATTATAATGTCAACTTTAAAAGTCCTGCCATCAACATTAGAGATTTCGGAACCATCATCAACACTTTCATTTTATCAAACATCAACTCCTTCACCTTTTCAATCATCCGTTTATAAAAACGATGAAAAAGAGTCGACGATTAAAATAACATTAGTCCCATTAACTATTGTATTAAAAATTTTTACTCGTCGCCTTGAGAAAGTGTATCGTAATATTCATGAAACCATTATCACTTCTGAGGGTGGTAAACAAAATAAGGTTGTTAAACTACCTGATTTCATCAGAAAAGCCAATTCGGCTTGTGACATATATCAAAATTTATTTCAGGATGACGTTAAAAATAGTCAAGGAAATATTGGATTGGTCGCGAACTGGGTTGAAGTTTTAGAAGTTTTCGAATATGAATGGAAAAATGAATGGAAGAATGAATTAAGTGAAACGAAACAAAAAGAAAATTATAAAGGTATTGTATCCGAAGCAACTTTAAGAAAAGCTAAAAATAAAAAAAAATTGCAAATCAAGCAGCAAATGCATGGTCCTTTACTCGGTAAAAAGAAAGAAACGAAAGGTAAAGAAAAGGAGCAACTAATAGGAAAATCACGAATGAAATCAGAACGAATTCTATTAAAGGATGAAAAAGATGACCTTATGAATGATATCTATAAAGAAAAACCAATTTCCTGGGCTGACGATGTTGAAGAAAAATTCAAAAGTATAAATGAACTTAGGGATGACGAAATAAAATATCAGGATGAACAACAACATCAAGATGAGACAGACTTAAATGATAGTGAAACTAGTGAAATTGAACATGTTAAAGATGAGCCCGGTCAAGACAATGTAACTGTAGCAAAATTTTCCCCTTATCTTTTAAAAGAACATGCTAAACTCATTTATGAGGAACTTGAGAAAGAATTTGACACAAGGAGTAAATTGTATGAAATGGATAAAGTACCGCATATTTCTGCGAAACCTACTGGCAAAATGAAGAAAACTGGGCAAAAGAGGCGCCGTTATGAGCATAAAATGGTAATAATTATTTTCTTTCTTGTTTAATTTTTATCATCATTATTTACCTGTTTTACAAATTATCCAAAAAAAAAATCTAGAAGAGACATGAACGTTCATTGTGCGATGGTGGTTTAATGAACAGGAAAAGAAACGTAAATAGAACGCTCAAGGTTATGAATCGTTGGAAAATAGTTCTTAAGGGTATTGAAAATGCCACTTGGTTACATTGATTTGTTCACATATTACAGTACTACTATTCTCAGGGATTTTTGCTGATTAAATTGTTTTATTCAAAAAAATTTATGCGAACTTTACAGATTTCATTGCTTATTAGGAATAATAATATGTTTTTGTATGATATGATCATAAATAAACATATGCTCTAATCTTTTTTATTAACAAATAAAATACATTACATATTATATACGGCATTTGCTACAAAATTTTGTTCTCTTTTATTTTACTGATTTTTATTTCAGATCTGACTTCAATTCACTAGAAGTGAAAAATTAGAAATTCCAGGCTAATAATATCTTAATTAATTTTACGACACTATATTAAAAATTATTTCTAAACTAAAATATTAAAATTCAAAATTAATAAAAAAATACTTATATACTTAATTAACTTAATTCTTTTAACGTTTCTTTTAACTTATCATGCATTGGTGTGCCTTCAAAAGAATTTTTTGTTTTTCCTATCAAACTCTTTAATAAACTTTTAGCTTGATATTTCCAATCTTTACAAACAATAATCTCTTCTTCTTCTATTATGTCAATATTAGAATCTTTTTTAGTTTTGTTTCGTAAAACTTTTTTATCACCAAAATTCTGGTATGCTTCTACGACATCTAATGCAACATTGACTACTTTTTCAAACACAACCTCTGAAGATTCTAACATTGGATCATGTAATACGCTTCGATATGCTTTCAAGTGTGCTTCAAGAACTTTATCATAATCCTTCTTCCAAAACCAAAATTGAGCACAGAGTTGCCATATATGTTGATTTGAGGTAATTCTCGAAGTAATAGTTTCGGTCAATAATTTTTCAAGTCTCGGTGCTAATTTAGATGCATCTTGAATATCTTTCGTAACGGCATTTATTAATAGTTCTAACACTTCCACATCAACACATGAATCTTTTTCTTTTTCCCATCGTAAGTCAACAACACGTTGCATAGCTCTCATAGTTTCAGCGAATTCGCCAATATCAATAGCTATATACATATAGTTTGTCCATATTTTCCAACTATCATGTTTTAATTTCAATCCTTGTTGGAATGCATTGAAAGCGTCTGTTTTACGATTTTGTCTCAAAAACACTGATGCTAAATTATTCCAAGCTTCAGGATTCTCAGGATCAATAGATATAACTCGAGAAAAAGCTTGTATAGCAGTTTCCCATTCTTCTAAATGCATTGCAGCACATCCCTGAATAAACCAAGAATTTTCAAAAAGAGGATTTATTTTGAGGGCATTCGCATAACAATCAATGGATTTTCGATAATCTTCTTGTTTATACCAGTATCCACCAAGAGATCGCATTGCACGAGCGAATCGACATCCTGAAATTTCCCATGCATGTTCCCAATGTTTTGGATTCTTTTCAATGTCACCTAAAAGACAATAAAGTTTAGGTGAATTTGGGGTTATTTGAAGTTGTTCATGTATAATCTGTTTAGCCTTTTCTTCTTTTTCGAGCATAATATAACAGTTGATCACATCTTCCCACAATTCTAATCGTTCAAATATTTGTAAAGATGAACGAACAACGCCTAATGACAAATATTGCACAGCAAGTTCCCTTTC
Source organism: Rhizophagus sp. LPA8_4_AMF (assembly GCA_021464525.1). Classification (NCBI taxonomy): domain Eukaryota; kingdom Fungi; phylum Glomeromycota; class Glomeromycetes; order Glomerales; family Glomeraceae; genus Rhizophagus; species Rhizophagus sp. LPA8_4_AMF. Next base: position 4,756 of record JADRCO010000117.1, on the reverse strand, counting down.
CATTTCCCATTTTGGTGGTAATAAAATTTGATAAAAATATGCTATACGTTCTTGCGCACTAGAAAGTTCAAGAGGAAATTGATCAACGAGCGCTTGAAGTTGAAGAACAGAACGTTCAACTGTTCGAACCTTTGCTTTTTCAAGGCGTGATCTTAATAATAATGCCATAGTGTAAACCATCCAATTGTTTGGATTTTCTAATACACGAGATACGTAAGGTATCATTTGTTCTATAGTTATACCATGAGATGGATTTGTATTTTTTATATCTAAGCAAAAAGCGAGCAAAAGACATTGATCAATAACTTTAAGATTCTTTTGATTATGAGGATCTAAATCTGTATTATCTTTGTCATCTTTTTGGTCATCTTGTTTAGAAAATTCGATTTTTTCCAGTAGAGTATCATCGTTTAATATTAAATTATCTGGAAGATTTTTCTTTGTAGTGTTTTCATCTTGAGATTCTTTAGAATCAGCACTATTGGCAACAATTAACAATTGTGATACATCAAATGTTTGAAATTTTGTTCTTTTGCCTAATGCTCCAGTTATTTTCCATTGAAATCCACTTGATTTTTGTGCTTTCAAAAAATAATCAAAACCTAAAGAATCTTGGCCATAATAATGATATAAAAGACCGAGTTCAATATAATATCTTGTATAAATATCTAAATTTGTTGAAGGAAGTTTACTTTCAAGTGTTTTAAAATATTGCAACATTAAGTCATGCAAAGAACCGGCAACATTATCTAGAATACGTTGTTGAATGAATAGAACTCTTTGCGCCCACCATAAAGAAGTTTTCAAATCAGTAAAAATTTGTTCATTTTCCACCAAGATAATTCTTGAAATTAGAAGATATAAAGCTTGAGGTGTCAAATGGTAAGTTTCTTCACCATCAACAGACAATATTTCAAGAGCTTTCTTATTTAATTCGTCAGTATTGCATTTTTCTCTTATAATTGTTGGTAAAATATCTTGTGATTCAAGATCCAAATTTGGTCCCGTCCAAGAAATTTGTACAAAGGCATTTAAACAAGCGATTGCAATACAGAGTAAATTAAGTTGTCTAAATGATTGATGATGATGTTGTTGTTGTGATTCTAATTCTAGTAAATCACTTGAAATATACTCCTTGATCCTTTTAGAAATATAAGCGTTTACATCCAAGTTTTCTACAAATTTTTTGATACAATCATCCTCACCAGATAATTCTGTTCCAAAAATCTGTTTTGCTATATTACATGTCAAACATTCCTTATACAGTCCATTGATAATATTCGATACTAAAGTTTCTGTTGAATTTGATGAATTCTCCTGTATAGAATTTCCTAAAATTAATGCCCATTCTAATTTTTCAATATAATTTGCAGTATTGTTTAAAGAATCCATTATCCTTTTTTATTAGAAAAAGAAAAAAAAAGCGTTTTTTAATTTGTAAGCATTTTTATATTACCTTAAAAAAGATTGATTTTCAAGATCCTTCCAATCTACCAATCAATTTAGGTGATTAATCAATTGGCTCCACGTTTTGTTGTACAAAAAACTTTGAAAATTTATATAATAAGGGGAGTAGTCGATTTTTTTTTTTTTATCAAATGCATAGAATTTGACGAGTCAATTTCTTTTTAAAAGTTTATATAACATAAAAAATTAATAAATTGTTATTTTTTTAATATTATCCTAATTTATTATTTAATTAATTTAATTAATTTAAATAAACTCATAACATTGTAAATTTTGATTTTATTTAATTTGATATTTTTTTTTATTTAGCATAATGTGGTTCGAATGGAAAATTGTAAGAATATCTTTTATTATTATTGAATATTACCATTTTATTATACTATAACAGTTTATATATATATATATATATATATTATATATTTTAGGATTTTGAAGGTCAAAAACAGGCTGAATTAATTTCTCAAGTGGGAATCATATTATTTGCGGTATATATTGTATTTAATACATTCTTTTATTTTACAAAGAAAAATACGTATTTAGTTAAAAGTTTTTTTTTTTTAAAAAAAAAAAAAAAATTTAGATTATTGGATTTATTGCGGGATTCTTACTGCAAAGTCTTGTTTTGGCTTTTCAAATCTTTGGTGGTGGAATTTTTCTTACATCTGTAGTATGTATTTTGATTCATATAATTTTACTAAAATCAATTTTTAATTTTCATTCATTTTCTTAATAATTTTTTTTTTTTAAAAAAAAGTTTGTGCTTCCACCTTGGTCATTTTATAATCAACATCCAGTTCAATGGCTTCCTCCAATTCAAATTGAACAAGATAAACCCGAACAAGTAGAAGCTGATGAATTAAAAGAAAAATCTACTTAATAAGATAATAAAAGATTATTAGTTAATTTATTTCTTTATTTAAAATATGAGATAGACTTAAATCAAAAAAGGTTTTTGGATATATATTTTTTTTTATTCAAGATTATTTTAGGAGATCGTAATATAACTTTTTAAAAAATAAATAGAATAATGTTTTTAATTATTATCATTATTACTTGTAATCGTTTTTATTCTTGATACTTTGTGAAAAAATTTACATAATTAAAACTCTTCATTAATTTTTTTTACCATTTTTCCTAGATAAGATAGAGTGATAGACACGATATGATATAAGCTTCATACTTCACGTTGAATCTTATTATTCTGGTATATATATTTTTAAAAATTCTTTTTTAAATAATTTTTACCAAATATTTACTTGTATTTATAAAAATAAATTTGTAATACCTCCATTATATACACTATATACCAAAAGATTTTATAAGTTTTGTGAAGATCAATCACCAGGAAAAACACGGTTATTACTAGTTAATTTTATCTTTGGATGAGAATTATTTCTTTATGTGTGTCATTTGAACGTAAATTTGATGGTGATTCTGCTGACATGCGGTAAATTTTATATTATTTTATTTCAGGAAATTCTCTTATTATAGTCGTACCTTTATTTCGTAGTCCATCTAGTGTAGTTAAATATATAATTGGACATTGGACATTGGATTCAAATTCAATTAGACATGGCCTCATTGTCCAAATATGACAATAATCCAAAATTAGATGGACAGATATCCAATTAGGTTTCCAAATGTTCAAATAAACAGAAACTTCTTTCTTTACTCATTTCAACTAAATTTTCTAGGATATGGTAAAAAATGTTGCACGAGTAATAATATTTATCCTACGAAAGAAGGATCGCGTAGGGTCGTTAAAGCATATTTATCGAAAATAATTAAGAGATTTTAATAAATTCTCGGAAGAAAATTGGTCAGCGTTTAATAACGCGAACATGTTGAGGTTGTATGGTTGGTTCGATTGCATATATTACATCATACTCTATTGTAATTACTCCTTCCTCAATGGAATTTATTTCGTTTTTTTTGTAAAAAAATATTTTTTTCGCTAAAAGACAATTGTAATCAAGTAAATAATATGATCATTAAATGCTAGGCAATTGTAGCAAAATGCTTCGGTTAGCATCTTAGATTATATTAATAAAGAATGATAATGTTGATCCTGAGTGTTCAAGAGGTATTGATTAAGATGAGTTGCATAAGTTCTTCAAAACTGAATTTTGTTAAATTAGGATTGATTCGGATCCAGTTCTTGTATAATTCTGCTAAATATATTATAATAAACAGTTATCCAGAGTTCATTGCTAGAAGAACGTTTGAAACCCTTATAAAGATCACATTCTTTTAGTTGACATTCCTAATTGTATTTGCAATGGTATTGGCAGTTGTTTGTGATGGCGATGGTGATGGTGGTGATAGACCAGACGTTTTTACATTGGTCAGACGCTTTTATATTGACCATTCAATGGGTCAAGAAAGTGTGTTGCTATAACAACTCTATTACTTAGAATAAACCAAGAATTGGACATTTCGTTCCCTCAATTGTGCCAATTGTGCCAGTATTGTGCTTATGTGGCTATACCTTAGTTAACTCTTACGCAAGTAACAAAATTTGTTTTTAAACATACCGCTTCTTTCTTTCTAAAATATAGTATAATTGAAAAAATGACTCATATAAAAACAATCTTTAGGAGGTAATTCTTGTTTAATTAAAAATCTCGATTAAATTTTTACGCGTTTTATAGTCATGTGATCTCGAAACTAGTTGAAAGGAAAAACTGAAAGAATTTTCTTTTTTTATAAAAAAAATAATTTTTCGTGCTTTAATAGATTAAAGTTTTTCGAAGAAGTGGTACGAACTATAATTGGTCGTTAAATGAACTTTATCGTTGACGCGTGAGAAAATTGGGACGTGTTAAGAAGTAGATGATGTCATCGATTGGTTGTATAACTCTTAAACTTTGTGATTTCGTGATTTCGTGATTTCGTGATAAAGTTTAAATAGTTTATAGTTTATATCAATGATAAAGTTAGGTTATTACATAAATGATCAATAATTCTAAATTTAATACTCTAAAGTATACATTCGTTATCATTGTTAAATTAAAAATTATTGTTTTTTTTAAAAAAAAAAAAAAATGCGATAATTATTTTGAAAATATTGAAAATATTGAAAATACTTTTTTTTTATACTCTAATAAATAAATAGAAAATATATATATATATATATAAATCTAAATTAATAATAAAAATGTTCAAAAATTATACTAAAAGAAAAAAAATATATATAAATTATATAAAAAAAAAAAAAAAAAATTAATAATACATCTAAATTAAAAATAATAAAAAAAAAAAAAAAAAAAAAAAAAAAACTTTTTTTTTT
>JADRCO010000116.1:0-52454 GCA_021464525.1 Rhizophagus sp. LPA8_4_AMF | reverse complement strand
TAATTTTTTTTTTTTTTTTTAAAAAAAAAAAAAAAAAAAAAAAAAAAAAAAAAAAAAAAAAAAAAAAAAAAAAAAGGAATGTTTTAATAGTTGGTAAAGGTTCGCAGAAAATGAATTGGCTAATCGCAAAAAATGAATTGGCTAATTAAAGTTTTTGTCCGAAACCGGAAAAAACATTAATTTGAGAGTCATACTTTTCACACTCCTCGATCAGGTAAAGAAGGTCATCTTCTTCCCTAGTACGTGCATCCATTGACTCGATAAAAGATTTCATTATGGCTGTCGTAAATTCTCCCACCATGCTTCCTTTACCCAGGGGTATGGCGACCTTTTTTTTGGTTACATTGACAAAACCCCGTTCTGTCAATAATTCATCTATTTTGAGATCGTTCCCGACGCGGATTTTCATCAATTTCTCTAATAAAGGACTTGAATTATAATCCGAATCCCAAAACTCTATGTAACCGCCCTTTTTGGTCACTCTAAAAACCTCGGAGAGTAAAAATAAAATTTGATCCAACGTTGACAAGGATCTAAGGTGCATCATGTCAAGTCGGACCATGTCAAAGAAATTATCTTGATATGGTAGTCCTTTTAAATAATCTCCTTGACCGAAAAAGCAGTTTCTTGGGTAAACCAAGTCTGGTGCACTTGATTCAAGGTCTATACCATAAAACTGGGTTTTTGGGAAGTCCCTAAAATTTGAAAAATGAATAATGTTAAAAGATGTTCGTTCTTTAATTTAAAAAAAGGAAAAAAAAAACAAAATTTATTATAATATACTTACGTTGCCATCTCCATCATCCAATATCCAGAAGAATAACTACAAATGATCGAGCGAGGAAATTAGTAAAATAATAATTATATGATTTAAAATTCATCATTCAAGTTTCTCGAAATTACTTACGCAATTTCTAAAACTCTTTCCATGGATTTATCAACAGGACAGGAGAAGTTACCATTTAAAATACTTTTCCGCACATAATGCTATAATAATAAAAAAAAAAGACGGTTAGGTGATTTAAATCATTATTGGATTAATAAAAAATTTATACATTTTGAACTAAATACTTACGTATAATAAATCTCGATCGACCTAAAATTATTCGAGGAAAAAAAAAAAAAAAAAAAAAAAAAAAGCCGAAAAAAAAAAAAACAAAAAAAAAAAAAAAAAAAACTAAAAAAAAAAAAGGAAAAAAAAAAAAAAAAAAATGAAATTAGCCGAAATGAAATGAACCAAAAACGAAAATAAATTATTTTGAAACTTTATTATATGTTTATACAAAAAAAAAAGAAATATTTCAATGACTGTTTATATTTACATACATCATTGGCAGTTGAGAGGTATTCACCACTATGGGCACGATTGCCTAACCAATCTTGCGATAAAGTTGCTCTAGTCATTATTTTTTTTTTATTGTGTAAGGAGGAAAAGATGAAGTGAGAGTATGGAAGGAAGCCCCTTTTAGGTTTTTTTTTTTTTTTTTAAAAAAAAAAAAAAAACTATTTTCGAAAGGTAAATTTAAAAAGGAGGGAGGATTAAAGTGGAAAAGTGATCTCGAAAAGTATGTCGAGATAGTCGAGAAGGAGGAGGGGAAAAAAACTTGAATAAAAAAAAAATTAAAGGACTGGTTGAGTATGAAAAATCTCGTCTCGTTATTTATTTATATAAATTTTTTTTTTTTTTTTTCGTTATTAGATGTTTATTTACATATATATATATTATAATTGTTATGTATAAATAAATACTCTAAAATAAATAAATATAAAGTATATAATATATATTTACTTTCTAACTGTATGTGTATATGTGGGGGTTAAGTATTATTTTACTATTGTAAATAAATGCATTATATAAAAAAAAATTGCGTTTATAATGTTTATAATAAAATATCGATGATATCATGAGGTGACACAAGAACACATGGAGGAAGTTTATTGTTTTACTATATTGCTAACAAACTCGCGGTTTTTTTTAAACCGCGAGTTATTGCCAACATTTGATAGGTTCTTCAAAAGTTGGGAAAAAAAAAATTCCCAATGAAAGTAATGTTGTTCATTCAATGAACTTTTGGTGAAATAGTTTTATTTTTTTTTTATTTTTAATTTTTATTATTTTAAAAAAAAAATTTTTTTTTTTTTATTTTTATTTTTATTTATTTTATTTCTGTATTTTATTATATTTTATTTATCTCATTTTATTTTTATTATTATTTTTTTTTTTTAAACATTCTAATTATCGGCAAATTATTTATATGTAAGATTAAAGACTTTGAACAATTACTTTAAAGGTTTTCATTCAAATCTAATTAAAAATAGGACTTAAAAACTTGTTCATATGTTGTGCAACTTACAGATTATTGTATAATTATTTATCACGGAAAAGTTATTTAAAGGAAAAAAATTTTGTTACGGTTCTGAGAATTTTTTCTGACTTGAGTCACTTCCGAACAGATTGTCAATTCAATTAAAATGTTATGATTGGTTATAATTATAGAGATTCGAATTTGGTAAGGAAAATGTTACAAAATTAGTAAATTTTTTTGGAAAAGTGTTTTAATGTAAGATGTTTCATTTTATGCTCTGCGTCATTATTTTTTTCGCTTAAGCCGTTAAGCGTGTCAAAGTATTTCAAAAACGTTCATTGTTGGAACCCCCAAATTCATAATATATAAATATCATTCATGTATTAACTCCCATTAACTCCCACATAAAAAAAAATGGGATATGTGATGCATCAACATATATATATATATATATATATATAACGGGGCTGAAATATGTGGAATGTATCATAATGCGAGTTATTTGAAAAAGAAAAAGGTCCGAAAATTGGATGATGATTAATATTTATATTTACATATTAATTTACATATCTACAATGATAATTTCGTAACGTGTTATATTGTGTTATATATTTTTTTTTAAAGAGAGAATTCATGGTATGTGATCTATGTTGGTCAAGGCAATTATTTATTATGCTGTTTATCACTAACTGTAAATCAATATTTTTCGAGATTACTATAAAATTTAGGTTTTTTTTTTTTTTTTTTTTTTTTTTTGTTTTTCATTACTTTTTTTTTTTTTTTTTTTTTTCTAATTTATTTATGCAATTACCTAATTTTTTTTTTTTTAATAATAATAAAATAATAAATAACATTTGAACATATTTATTTATTCATTTAGATGACCGGAATAATATCCTGTTTATGTGTACTTTACGTATATCATCACAATTATCACATTTAAAATTATAAATTACTTTTTAGATATTCGGTAGTTTATAAATGCTAAAAATTCAAACTTTACTTTTGGCGTTATATTACTTTAAAAAAAAAAATTTATTTGCCAAGAAAGGTATTGTATATCAAACAGAAAGAAATTTTAACTCCTATATTTTTTTCTTTTCCATTTTAACCCCTTAACTATAATTTTTTTTTTTTTTTTTTTTTTTTTTTCGAAAATTACTATTATTAAAGAATGATCATCCATTCCCTCTCTGAAGATTCGGCCACCTTTTTTATTTTTTTCCTTTAATCGGCCGGTTAATTATTTCAGAACTTTATACAAATAAGGGTTTTTTGAAAGTATAATAAACCTAAAACATCTCATTATTAATAACCCATTTTAAAAGTAGTATATCATTCTTTACTAGTTAAATTTTATTTTATTTTTCTAAACCTTTAATGGATTATAAAAGAAAAAGGTTTTATTATTAGAATGAAAATATTCAATTTCAATGGAAGGATAAAAAAAGAAACTTGAATTCGAAAATAAAACGAATTTTTTTTTTCAAAATTTCCATTTTTTTTTTCATTATTAACTTTTTTTATAAATAATAATAATAATAATAATTTTTTTATTATAATATACTGGTAGAAATGGTCGAAAAAAAAAAAAAAAAAAAAAAATTTTTTTTTTTTTAATTATTAATAAAAAAAAAAAAAAAAAAAAAAAAAAAAAATTTTTTTTTTTTTAATTATTAATTAAAAAAAAAAAATCAATACAGAAAGAAAAATCATTAATAACAATAAACGCCCCCTCCCCCCCCTTTTTTGTACAAATTTATTAAAAACGTATTTTTTACGTATTTATTTTTTTATTTATTTGGTAGTTTCAATAAATTCATGAGAGTTGGGAATTTTTTTTTGTCTTATGTAACACAAATGCAGGGATCATACATTATAACTCCCCCAACTTTAAAATATTTTACAAGTTTTTCTTTATAAATTTACCACATGATCTCAATTTGATTAAATTTAATTGGTCTCTTTTTAAATGTTACGATAAATATTGGTCACATTATATTATGTAACCTTTTTTGTTGTACTTATCAAAAGTATGAAAAAAAAAGTGACAAAAAAAATTTCAAAGTATCATCACACGTTTCACATTAATTAGAGTAATATTTGTATTGGTTTATCCATTCACCTACAAATCGCACATTTATTAAAATTCCGTAAGTACATGTAGATTAAAAGGGGAGTTTAATTATATTATTATTATTATTATTATTATTATTATTATATTTAACTCAAAGATTTACCGAGAATTAAATTAATAAAAAAAAATTATATAATCAAGATTAAATAATTAAATATTAATAAAGAGATCTTATAATTTAAAATTAATTAAGAGAAAACCCGAAACCAAAGTAATAATTAAACTACAGCTACTATAGTATGTAGGAACTGCTATAGTATCATCTATCATCTGTTATTACTAGTATTACTACAATAGGAACTGCTATATCTGTTATTACAATTAGGTATTGCTACAACTAAATCAGTATTATTACTATTACCATAAATTTATTACTACAATTACACAATTACTTTATTTACTACAAATATTACTACAACTAATACAATTACTACTCCGTTATTACTACAATATTACTATTATTACTACTTTACTACTGATTATATAATAAAGAACAATGGAATATTAGTGATATCATACCGGACCAATTTCGGTTTCATATTATATCCTTTATTGAAAATATTTCTTTATATTTTCATATATGGTCTTTCATTTTATCATTAAATGACCGCATGAACTAACTTGAATTGTACATTTTGAAAATTTTATTGGTTTAAAAAAAAAAAAAAATTCTTTAAAAGAGAGAACAATGAAAAATTATAATTCAAACAAATCGTACCAACCATTTAACTCAAATGTAACACAATAATAATTCATTAAATTTATTATAGGGTCATTTGGTATAAACAAATCAAGTTTCAAATGATCAAATGTTTTTATTTGTTAGTGATTGGATATAAGTTTTCTTTTGGAAATTTTTTTTGTTCCTAATTACCTGGTAATCTGGGTAAAACTTTGTAAACCCGTTGTAACAAGTTCAAAATCAGTATTGCATAATTTTTTTATACGATTTATGATTTATGATACCTTTTAATAATTAGGTACATTAATAAGTTTTGAAATTTTCCCATAAATATTAAACAATATATTTATGTCAAATTCTCAGGGATATTCAAATCGTTAAAATAATTTAGGCGTTCTTGGCTTATTTGGCTAATGTTTGTCATACTTACAAAAAGAAACTCCGATTAATAAAATTTAAATAAAAAAATTTTTTTTTTTAATGACTCATGAGAGGCTAAAGGGAAGAACATGATACATACATTCAATCAAATCAAAGAATATTCTTTAAGACATAACCTAAAATAAAGCAGCTATCGGCAGGGATATTAAATGTGATTATTACATAAAAAAGAGATAAGATAAAAATAATAGATAATCTATTTGATGACATCACATACTGTATAAATTTATTTATATTTGTACATATAATATATATAATACTGGTATTTTATAATAATATTTATTATAATATTTATAATATTTTGTACATTATTATCAAATTTTTCATTATTCCTACTAAAAAAAGTATTTTAGCTGAAACCCAACGTGAAATAAAAAAAAAAAATTAGATTTAAAATTAGTAAACTTACATGTTCGGGAATTTTATGCGTTTCGGCTTAGCTTGGATATTTTTACTTAATTTAATTTTGTATTAAAAATTTTTTTTTTTTAAATTGGTAAGTTGTTTATTAATTTGGTTCGGCCCTAACTTGTTATGTTAGAAGGCAGTGTTATACTTGTTATACCTGTTAGCCCATAGGAGATCATCCTCCGTTAAAAGAATACATATTTATGCTCATACATTTAATGGTCAACTTTTTTGTAAAACATTTATTCCAACTAATGTATGACAATTCGCTGACAAACTGCATGAACCTTGCATATAATTTTTTTTTTCAAAAATACATCATATCATATGTCATTTTTAACATGTTTAATTGACGATATTAAGTATTCTTCGCGTGATTGATCTACTTAAAAGGCCAAGAATTGGATTTAATTGATTTCCATAGAGCTGTCAAATGTCAAAAAATTTTTATACCTGGCTTATTAATTGCATGTTAATAAAAAATTTCCTATGATTTCATTCATTCTTTTTTTTTTTTTTTCTTCTATAAAAGTTGTTTTATTGAAAAAAATTTGTAATACACGGGGAAATAATTGAGCTGTCAAAAAAAAAAATTTTTTTTTTTTTTTTTTGATAATCTAATTTGTAATTCAACTATACGTAAGATGTTGTTTAAGCATGTGTTTGGTTTTAAAGTTTCAATAAGGTAAAAGAAACTCGGCTACAATGAATAAACATATTTTAAAGTTTTACCTAAACTAACAATTTTAAATCCGCAGTCAAATCAGATGATTAAAATGAAGCAATTTTTTTTTCCCATGATATCATTCCTTTTTTCACATGTTTGTTTGTTTACCATCTTATGACAAACCAAAGAGAATTTTTAATTTTAAACCAATTACCGTAAGATGTATTAAAGTAAATATTTTTTAGTTTTCCTGAATTGAAAACTTACTTTTGAGTGATTATGGTTAAGGATTTTTTTACTCAACTTTTGTTAAATCCCTCTGGTCACTATACTTTTTTGGTCTGGGTCTCTCTGCCCCGGTCCTTGTCTAGTACAATAAAAACTTGAGTATCCCATCGGTATTATGTATACACCGATGTATTTTATACTTTTTTATACTTTTTTTTTACTTTTTTTATACTTTTTTTTATACCGGCGGAAAAATCCATATAATACCGATGGGATAATAAAATTTACTCTTATTAAATCACCGGTTATCTTGTCATTAGTTGAAAGCAAATTAGGTTTAATTTATGAACCAGGGTGAATAAATATTTAGTTTCACATGTATTGATTTGGCAGTTACAGTACATCAGCTGCATCTCTGATTGAATTATTTCCGTTTGCAAATTTAAGTGGTAACTTCTTAGAATGATATTAATAAACCAAAATATTATTAGAGGAATCAGAGTTGCATCTATATATAATTTTTCATTTGCAAATTTAAATGGTAAAATTTCTAGAAATGATTAGTAATAAACCAAGATTTAAAATTTTGAGTAGGTTTATCAGGGTTTGTTGGATTTGTCAGCATTCAGCAATTCAATAAGCTTCACATGATATCCTTAATTATTTTTAAATGTTTGAAACATAAATTATTTTAGGTGGTCACATGGCTCGCATCTTTACAAAAAAAAATTATGTATGTACCATTTAAACTTTGCCAAGGCTTTTGCTAAGGCTGTAGATCGAATTATCAGGGTAATGTTTATTAATTCAGCAATCTCAGATTTCTCTAGAACCAATTTGGTGCGACGTAATGTCAATTAGATGAATTAGATGCTTCGCTGGTGAAAACTAACCGGGTTTGGATTCTTTCGTAAGGTTTATGCTCATATTATTGAATTATGAAAAAATTGTCTGAACCTATTTCCGTTCTTTTCTCCAATTCTTCCACATATTATCATGTACAATTTGCAAAAGGTCTCCTGAGGTCCGCACTTTTTGTCGTATCACCGCTTCCATAACTCAACATTTTCAACTTAGTAGTATACATTTCATCATATTTATCTTAAAACCAAAAGAATTGCTGATAATTTCTTTCAAGTTCGTTCAAAAATTCCAGATTACGATCTAAGTTTTGGATCAAGTATAGATATTTTTTTTGCAAGAAAAGCCATGAAGAGAAGCACTAAAAGTTTATCTAATAAATTCCTGATGATGCACATTATTACGAAGTTATCTATGATAGTACACATTATTACAAGTTGTCCATAATGCCAAAGTCACAACCCGGAGGTTATCTACAAATTCCTGAAGGTCCACATTATTACAAGTCGTCCATAATGCCAAAGTCACAACTCGGAGGTTATCTACAATTTCTGATGGTCCACATTATTACAAGTTGTCCATAATGCCAAAGTCACAACCCGGAGGTTATCTACAAATTCCTGAAGGTCCACATTATTACAAGTCGTCCATAATGCCAAAGTCACAACTCGGAGGTTATCTACAATTTCTGATGGTCCACATTATTACAAGTTGTCCATAATGCCAAAGTCACAACCCGGAGGTTATCTACAAATTCCTGAAGGTCCACATTATTACAAGTCGTCCATAATGCCAAAGTCACAACTCGGAGGTTATCTACAATTTCTGATGGTCCACATTATTACAAGTTGTCCATAATGCCAAAGTCACAACCCGGAGGTTATCTACAAATTCCTGAAGGTCCACATTATTACAAGTCGTCCATAATGCCAAAGTCACAACCCGGAGGTTATCTACAATTCCTAATGGTGCACATTATTACAAGTCGTCCATAATTAATCATTCTTGTCAAGTCACAAATCTACAAATTCCTAATGGTGCACATTATTACAAGTTGTCCATAATTAGTCATTTTTGTCAAAGTCACATATCTACAAATTCTTGATGGTGACACCCTGTAAAAAATTTGATTCGTGTTTTATCTTTCCGTGAATGTATCGTTTTCATGGAATTTATAGCCTTAAATCATGAAAATTTTCATCTCGCTAACACGGATATCCGTGAATATATCATTTTCACGGAATTTTTACGAAAGACACGGAGAAATAATGGAAATATTCGGATAAAAATTTTTTATGGGGCAAGTATTCAAAGTCACAACTCCATTATCGTACAGCGCTGCACATAGTATCCCCCGCAAAATTTGATATTTTGATTTTGATCAAAATTACTACACGAGAGAACGTTACTATTCCTTTATTTTCAGTTATATTAACTGATTCATATACATCAAAATCAATTTATTTATGCCAAATTACTAAATTATTGATCATAAAAATATATGCAACTTTATCTTGTGCTAGTTCGAACTTTATGGATGGTACAATGGTACATTACATTGAATTCTTTATCATTTCATGTGAATCTACGAAACGAAACACCAATATTACTGTATGTTCTAAAATCTAAAGACTTAATAAAAATTCTACAGAAAATTTGCAAAATTCTATTGTTCACAAACATAACATTTGGACAAATATTTTTTTTACCTTTATGTTATCATTTACTAAAAGTTCATGTAATATCACTTAAAATTTTTTGACTGAAGATTTAATAAACAATTTATTGTAAATCAAAATTTTGTCATTCAAAAGAATTTTCAGGTTATCGATGTATCTTTTCATCAGACCTTATTTCATATATAATGTATTTATTTATTATTAAATTTATAAATTGCAGGAAGTTGTATCTAGGTAATTAAATTTTCTTTATATAAGCCATGAGTAAGTAGTACGTAAAGTAAATAAGCCATGAGTAAGTAGTACGTAAAGTAAATAAGCCATGAATAAGTAGTCGTATTAGAAAATTGCTTTAATAGTGAAGAGAATTTTAACTTGCTAAATTACATTTTTATACAGTAAAATGCAAAACATAATATCTACATTTTCAATTGGGATTGTAAAATTGCATCAACTATTAATGTAAAATCTACATAATGAAATTTATATTGTTAACTTCAGTAGTACATCATAATCAATTAATTATAAAAAAAAAAAAAAAAGATATTCCCACATACTTTGGTTAAGTTCAGATAATTCATTATGAAAATTTTCAAGTCCATCATAAATTTCTTGAAGACCAAATTGAATATCTTGAATTTCATTCTGAATATCTTGAAAAAAATCATTTTGTTGAGGATTAAAAACTTGATCAATCCGTTGAATAGTTTGTTGAATGTTTTGTTGAATAGTTCTAATATCATTTTGAATATTTTGAATACCATCTTGAATATCATTTTGAATAGCATGATAATCAACTTGGTTATTTGGATTAAATGAAATATTATGAATGGTTTCTTGAATAGGTTGAAGATTAGTTTTGGCAGTTAAAATCTTTTCCTTAATAGTTACGAGTATCGCTCGAAGTTCCGTAACTTCTTGTGCAACAAAGTTGGTAAGTCGTACCTACAGAAATAAAAAGTCTTGAAATGTTTATTTTTTATTGAAATAATTATTTAATATTTTACTTTTAATTGTTATATTTACCATTTTGTTAATTTTTGAAAGAGAGAGAGAAAAAAAAAATAATTACGTCAAAATTTTAATTGAACTACGTCAACATCATATTTAATATATCATCAAAATGATCGAGTAAAAAAAAAAAAAAAAGTATATTGCGCCACTTTTTTAATAAACCGCAGGTCCGCAGTACCAAGTGACGTTTTGAAGAATGATATAACGAGTACGATATGAGTATATATTATATGGCGCTAAACAGTGTTAATATGATATTAAAATTTTATACATGTAACTGATAATTGATTACATGTCGTCGTTGCTAGAAATCCCTGCTGGAAATCGCTGCTGGAAGCTGGAAGGTATTAAGTAAAATTTTTAAGTTAAAAAAAATGTGGAAATTTTTTTTCCCTACTGTATTCATCACGTGATAATTGCCATGGTGAGACTGTGAAGAGGTACAGTTAATACTAGGGCCTAGGTATATCCCACCGAATATTTAATATGCTTAATATTCTGATTTATTTTATTTTAAAATTTGACTCCTTGAACTTAAATCTTTTGCAGAAACTTAATATAAAACTTAATATAAATTATAAAATATAATACAATGTTCTTTTATAAATGTTTTCATTATTATATATATATACGGTATAATTATATATGTATAATTGACAATCCCTATAATTCATTATTTATATGATGCCAAGAAGGGATATTCATCACATTATTTAGAAATCTCTTGCATGTAAATAAAGTAAGTACTTTGAAAATCTGTGAATTGTGAATCAAATCTTTGGTGAAAAAAAAAAAAAAATTTTTTGTGTGATTTGTACGTATTGTCATACTTATACTACTTCATTTAAATCACATAGTAACCACAGCACAAAATTTTGACATTTTTCTGACACCCTTTTTTAGTGTCAGCGCCTCCTTCATTACACGAACAATTATTAATAGCGCGTTCAATAAATATGAGTACGAAACTATGTATCCAAATATTTATTTCTCATTCACATGAGTATCGGAAAAGGTTTTCCGTCCGTTCTTCCAATTTCTTTTCTATACAGCATTAACAGAAGTCACCTGCAGACAAATTTCACGAGCCTTTATGCACGTCACAAATATAATGTCACCTGATTGGAAATATAACAATAAAAAAAAAAGTCCAGGTACCAAATTTTCATGAGGATATGCGTTCTGATAGAATCATGTGTTCGCACAACAGTTTGATCATTGTTTTTTAACGACCCAAAAATGTTAATCTATATGTTATTTAATAAAAGAAAATGGGTTTTTTTTAGTATAATAAATATTTATATGACTCATAAAAGGAACCCAATAATGGTAAGTATTGACAAAAAAGAATTCCACCAATTGAAATTAACTAACGAAAAATGAAACACGAGAGAAATGGAATGACCCATTTGTTTATTCTCGTTTATTGGAACGAATTCTTAGTTTAACTAAATAATGCTCAGAAATTTAAATGCTGTAACACGGAAAAAGAAATCTCTTTTTTAGACGGAAGGGCCCATAAAAAGAAACTTTGCATTAATAAACTTTGAAATTTTAAAGGGTAAGTTACATGAAGAATAACGCGTATACGTATAATATACGTATAATATACATATAATATTAAATTTTTTAAAAAACATTCTATTTTAAAATGTGTTCTTATGACCTTTCTTGTAAACCTGCATAAATTTTCCATAAATAGATATAAAAGAATCAAATAAGGAGAATCATTTAAAAACTTGAAAAAAAAGAAAAAAAAACTTATATAAAAGCATAAAACCTGAAAAAAAAAGTATCATTTTTTTTTTTAAATCGGTAAAATCGGTATGTAGCGCGCAGTAAGTAATTACGTCGAAACAATAATGGTTACGTAATTATTTTTTTTTACGCAACGATAATTGGATAATATATTAATATATTCATGTTCTATATATTTTTATTTGTTTATATGATTGCTTGTATTAATTAATTATCTATTATTAATTCAATTATTAAAACTCCTCATTTATTATGACAAGCGAAAAGAATAGTAAAATTTTTTATTTTGTTCAAGAATTATGCATTTAATATGACTCGTAAAATACTTCATTGTAATATAATATCATCAATTAAAAAATGGGTTATACAGGGATTACAATCTGTATTCTAAATTAACATGATTTACCTTCCACAACGGGGATTTTAGGATCTTTGGATACATAGAATACTTGAAAGATCTGACAATCAAATCCATGGATACATAACTACCAACATTGGACCGGATTATTGAATTGTATGATTTCATTTTTAATATTTTTAGTATCAACAAAAACGATAAGTAAATGATGAGCTAAATAGAATTATTTTTTCGGGAATCATTTATTCTAATTAGTAAGTTTTTTAATTTTTTTAATGTCAATTACGTCACAAAAAAAAAAAATTCAAGAAAGATTCTTGATTCTTTGTATTGTCTAAAATTCTTTATATAGAGTAATTAATATTATGCCTTTTTTTCTCATTTATATATATCTAAATTTAGGAATTCATTTGAAAATTTTTGTTAAACAAATTTACAGCCCCTTAATTCGTACCATCAAATAACGATCGTCAAAATCTGATTGCGTAGAATAACTGTATAAAATGATTTTTGTTATTTTTGTATTTTTTTTTTTTTAAAAAAAAAATGAATTATTATGGTACTAGATATAAAAAGCACATCAGGTCTCGGAATTATTTGAACGAATTTTTTTTTTATTTTTTCTTTCTTGTTAAAAAAGTAGTTGAAAATAATTTTTTCTCTCTCTCAATTTTTTTTCTTTTAGTATAAAAACATTATTTCTTAATAAATTTTTATGAAATTTTGAATATTAGAACAAATATTAATAATTATAATAAAAAAAAAATGAATCTAAACTACTTAAATATATCTATTTTTTTTCATAATATAACTTTTTATTCTTATTTTCTTGATTTGCTTTGATTTGCTTTGATTTACTTTGCAACCAAAAAAAGTCACATGTAAGTAGTTTTACACTTTTCTATCTTGTAAATGGTTTAAAGGTAGACGAAGGGTTGAGGGTTGAATTATGGGTGTCACGGATTACGTAATATGCTCGAATATATATTCGTCATGAACGCGTCAGAATTCACTCAACAATATGCGATTCATGCAATTCAAAAAGTTAAAAATTTCCCACACACACGTATTATCAAAAAAAAATAGAAAGAAAGAAAAAAAAAATTATTATGTTGGCTGCCGAACTCCGCGCCCGCTATCGCCGCTATCGAAAGTAATAGAACAAAAAAAAAAAATGCGATTACACAAACATTTAATTAGAAAGATCATTTAAAATTTGAGATAATACAAAAAAGGGATGGTTTGAATGGAATATTGTACGATAAAAAAATGTTATTCTTTATTCGGTAATTTTAATGGGTTTTTTTTTTTTTTTTTTTTTTTGTAATAATAATATAGTAGTCGTATATACGGTATTATCTCATCCAATTAATAAAACCAAATTAAATCCATTTTTAAAGAACAAAATAAAAATTCTTGTTTGAATACTGGTTATTAATATTTATTTACGTGACCTTTTTCTTTGTTTTAAATTTGTTTATTATATTAATTTATTTATTTATTTATTATCAGTTATTACTATTTTATTTTATTATTTTATTTTATTTTATTTTATTTTTTTCGCAGCAAAATGTAACATATTCCGAAAAAGTTTGAAAAATTATTACCCAGTATGCGAGGTCTCGCGCCACGAGGTTTATATACTGAATAGATTGTACGTAGATCCTTTTTATTTTTTGATTCCCATTAAAATTACTTTTTAACCATTATTTCAAAGAATTAGTAACCATTCCGTTAAATCAAAAAAAAAAAAGATTAGTTTCCAAAAATGGCACGTGCCACAAAAATTTCAAATATAAAAATATGGGCAGTTAACGATATCCTAGGTCTTCTACTTTTACTATTTTCTTTAATTTTAATACACAATATTGATATTTTAAACTTATTTTAAAAAACAAAAAAGAAAATGCCGAGAAGAATTAATAATCAAGAAAATAAGAATCATAAATATTTGCCATACTTAGTTAGAGACTTCAATTATGAAGGTCAATATGTTATTATCACTTTTTACTTATCTGAGGGGGATTTCGTCGTACTTTCTGATTTCGTGTTTCCAACCGTGGAGCAAGTACTTAAAAAATGCAAAAAAACTGCAAAACGTGGACCCAATTCTTTTATCATTTTTAGAATGTTTTTTAACCAGTCGGTTAAATACATTCCTCCGTCTGATGTTGGAAAAATTAGTCAAATCGCAAAATCAGTCTGGGAAGTAGTATCGGAGGATTTAAGAAAAGCTTTTGTCTCATTAGAAGAAAAAGTTAAAAATTCTTTACGAAAAATTCGAGCTCCTCCATTTATAATGCATCATGGCAATGATCGTAATCGTAAAATTAGACGATTTTCTACTTCTTCTTTTTCACCACATAAATTAAATGAACCATTGAATACTCTTTCATTGGATTTTAATAATATTACCACAACTCCAGAAAGCTACATCAAAATTGTGGATGATACCGATGAGCCTTCAACATATCCTCCTTTCACGCCCTTCATGGAGAATTTGCAAGAATTTGGGGCTCCCGCTGAATGTAGTAAAGATCCAAATTCTTTACAATTTACTACAGTACCTGAACAATATTTGCTTGGATTTACCACATCTAACTGGAACCCTCCAGGAGTATATTTTGAAAATGATTTAGAATTGTGGAATGTATTTGTAAATGATGAAACGAATACTACAACTAATTATACCGATTCCACAATGACAAATGGAACATTTTTATATGATAGAGAGACGACAGGAACATTAAAGAATAAAGCAGAAAATGAACAAATTGGTCAAATTGATCAAATTGGTCAAACTCATGTAGAAATTTTATCAGACGATACAGTTGAATTTACCGAATTATGTTCTTTACTTGATTATGAAGAAATATGTAATTTAGATTTTTGTTATTGTAACCAATTCTACTAACATTTGAAAAAATATCTTTTTTATTATTTACAAATTTTTTACATATTTAATAATTTCGAAATTTTTAATCTATTTAATCTATTTTAAATATGCTATACAACGTATCTATATTTTAAATTACATTTCTTTTTGAAAGAATTTGATATTTTTTTTTTGAGAAATTTTATTATTTTTATTTTATTATATTTTTTTTTTGTTTCTTTATTTTTATTTTTTGTTTCTTTGTATTTTTTTTTTTATTTTTTTATTTTTTTTTTATTTTTTATTTATTTTTATTTATTTATTTATTGTCTTAATATTGAAATATTCCTTATGTTTTCTTGATGTTCGATTATTTAATGTATTCAATCAAAATGTGTGAAACCCATTGAAATATTTATTGATCGGAAATTTACACGGAAATTTAATTTTAAACTTGTTCTTTCGGAAATTATTATTATTTTTTTTCAATGTAAACGCGACTTTTTTTGCGTGATTATTTTTTTTTTAACCTTTCAATAAAAAATAAATGAATGATTTTTTACCAAAAAAAAGGAGAATAATTAGAATGATTTATTACAAATCAAAACAATTACACATACACAAATTATTATGAGGAGAAAAAAAAGGAACAACGAAAAAAATTATTATTTTTTTTCTTTTCAGTGAAATCCGTTCTTTGAATTAATTCTAGAAAGAAAATTCTTAAAATTCTTTTTTTTTTTTTTTAAAAAAAAAAAAAAATCTAGAATTCTTTTTACCAAAAGAATTCTAATCTAAAAGAATTCTAATACAAAAAGAGTTCTAATACAAAAGAGTTCTAGTACAATAAAAAATCATCTCAAGTTAGACAATAGATAAACAATTATTACTATAATAATTACTACTTTCCTTTTTCTTTTTTTATTTTTATTTTTTTTTACCTAATTGTTTCAGATAATGTTCATTCTCGAATTTTATTCGTTCAACAATTATCTATTTAAGAGTCGTACATTATTTTTTTTTTTAAAGTTTCGATTTATGCTTGATTTTCAAAAAGAAAATAAAGATTTTTTTTTTTTACATAAAGTATTAACTATAATTGATTGTAATTTAATGGAATTTAAATTCCGGCATTATTTGAAAAATTTTTTTTTTTAAGGAAAAATAGAATAATAAATATTACATATAACATATGAACTAAGCACATAACACTGCATCACCTGATTAATTTTCGCATATAATAGATATATTTTAAGTATTTTTTTGTGACAATTAATTTTTCTTCGTAAAAAAAAAATTTTATTATTTTAAGACAAAGAAAAAAAAAATTTTTTCTTTTTTTTTATAAGGGTAACCATAAATTTCTTAAACAAAAATTCCACAAAGGAAAAAATTTGAAAGAAAAAAAAAAATACGAAAATTTATGATCACAAGAACCTCATGTGCCTGATGAAAATGTTTAAGTGCATGTTACTCAAACCAACAATAACAAATAGATGTTTTTCCGCAAAATAAAATAGAAATTACTAAGATATTAAGATAGATCACATGTTAATACTAATTACCCGTAATTTTATTCATGTAAAATTTGTACTTGTGATGCATTTGTTTATTAAGTGACCGAATCGTTCATAATGTGCTTAGCATAAATCTAGATATTTCTCATGAAATGATGCACGTACGTCAGGTGATAATAAGCCGTTGAATGAATGAACCAAAAAAAAATTAATAGATACCGCAACGTATATTATTATTTTCTCAACATGCATGCCATTCCTCTTACTATTCTCAGTTTACCCGAGAGAATATCAATTAATAAGCGTATATAATATTTGATTCATATGAATTTATAGAATAGATTCATTAACTAAAAAATTTCATAATGAAACCCATGACTATATTTTGTTTTTTCAGCCTTAAATTGATTAATCACTTAAATTTGAACTGATAAAGGTAACACTTTCGATGTATCCGATTACTCATGTGTCAGCTTATTAAAAATTATTATCTAAAGATTCACGCACTTACGCAAAAAGTGTTAGCTTCACGCATTTACGCAAATGTGTGATCTTTTTGTCAGTTTATGAGCCATCATTTTTATATTTCTTAAAAAGGAAAATCATTAAAGAATAATTTTGGTCATTTTTGTTTCTAACACCCCAAATTCAGTATAAGTATTGTTTCACAAATTCAAAGGTAAATAACTGATCATTGAGCCTTTAAATAAATTTCTTAATAAAATTTCATTATCACATTAAAATAAAGTATTTCGATGATTTACTTTCAAATCATCAATATAATTAACGAATATGGATAATTTATGTAAACGCGGGAAAAAGATCATATCTATCAATATGAAAGCCTTTCCAGCCTTAAAAGACCATTATTTAAATAAATATAGTAAAAAACACAATGTGAATAAAAAATCTGTTTAATTAAAATGTTATTATATATTAGTAACATTTGCTTCTTTTCAAATATTGGAAATTCATTAAATTTTCATTGAAATTATTTAACTTCGAACACAAGTATAAAATTTAGGGGGGGGGGGCGGAGTCCAAAATGCGGAGAGTCTTACATAAATATTAGTCATCAAAATTTATTTTCAGATGTTTAGATGTTTAGATGTTCAGATGGTAAAACGAGAAATAAATCATACCATAATTATACCATGATAATGAAAATTAATCAACTAAAGTTTTGAAAATCCAATCGTAAACTTAAAAAAAAAAATTTGATTGACTGTACATTTAGTTAATTTCTCGTAAATCCTGGTTAAACCCCTAAAACTTTATTAAAATTTTGCGCCGACATATTTGTTTTTGTCCCTGCATAACCCAAATTCAGCTGGTTCATATAAACATTGAAACAAAGAATAAAATTTCCACGTATCTAACCACGCTTATTTTTAAAGCTGCTTCTTTCAAAAAGTAAGAAAAAGTAAGAATAAAAAAATAAATAAATAAATAAATGAAATGAAATGAAATTATAAATTAAGTAAATAAAAAACTTAAAATTTTTATAAGAAAAGTAAATATTTAATAAAAAAAAGATTTTTAATTTTTTTTTTTTTTTCATCAGTTCCTCCCTTGACATATTTCTTTTTTCAGCCAAAAGATTTAATTCCAGATGTATAACATGTATAACATGTGGCTTATTACAGTTATTGTCCTCTCATTGTAGGGTACACTTTGGCTTTATTGAAAATCCTTGAATCTACTAGTTTCACAATTTCTATTGCCACAAAGACGCGATTAGTAAATAATTACAATGAAATTGAACACAATCACAATAAGATACTCCCAATTTCCAAAATTCATTTAATTGGTCCGAAAATATTCCCCAAATTCTGAGATAGTTCTAAATTCGTATTTGAGATCTATATGATAAGATTTGGTACAATATATTTGGAAATTGATAATAATTAGCCACCATCCTTATATTAACATTATATGTAACAATCCCGGATTTAATAATTCCGATTAAAAATTTATCTTTTCTGGAACATATAATAAAAAAAGAAAAAAAAAAAAGGCTTACAATTTTATATAACGATTGGTAAAAGTGGAAAATTAAACGAAAAATCCGGTAAATAACCATATTTCATTTCTTTATATTAGAAAGGATAAGGATGGGAGTGAAGAAAAAAAAATAGATGTAAATCATATCTTATCCATATTAAGAAGTTCAAATAATAAAGATCAGATCTTCCGGATTGTAATTACAATGATTTTAATTCTGGAGAACTGAGAATTTTGATTGATCACAAAATAGTCATTTATTAATAAATTGGGAACATTTTTTTCATTTTTTTATAAGTATTAAAAATGACTCCGTCGAATTATTAAAGATAATGATTAAGTTGGATAAAATTTTCATTGAGAGGCTTTCCCTATTTAGTCGTTCATCAAAGAAAAATGTAAAAATAATAATGGTTATTTATTCCTTAAAAAAGTATATGATTAAGTTAATAGCCCTTAATCACAAAGGAGCGCAGCCCGAACCGATTATATGAACAAAAAAATTTTCGATGATGATCAGCAAATCTTAAATTTAATTGGCTCAAATTTCGACGCCAGTTTTTATTCTTTCATCTTATAAATGATTGAATGACACGGAAAAAAATTCTTACCGACAAAAAAAAGGTTCTTGAATGAATTTTTTTCTCGTGCAAATAAAATTTTGTCATTGGCGTAACTTAAATAATACGCGAATAGATTGTATAACTTTACCCTTTTTAAATGACAAAGACACTGTGTACTTAACCTTTTTAAATCATAAAGACTGTACGCTTACCCTTTTTAAATGATAAAGACAATGTTCATTTCCTTATTGCTTTCTTTTGAACATCACTGAAGTACCGAAGTACCGAAGTGTTAGTACAAATCAAACGCGTAGTTCTCACTTGGAATAATTGATTATTCTATGATTTTAAATAAATAAAGTAAAATGATAAAATTTCATTAACGTATTTTTCTTTCACATATGCTTCATTTTTTTAAAAAAATTAAGTCATAAAATTACATAATTGCATTGAAGTACAAAATATGTGTGCAAGATCAAAATACGATTAAATTATAATATATATACTATTTATACATTTGGTTTGTTTTTTTTTCAAATTATAATACGCCAAATGGCTCTTTACTTTCTTTCATATTCCAAGTTTATTAAAAATGTCGCAATTAAAACTCCGATTAATCATGAAATATCTCTACAAAATTTGCAGAAAACCAAATTTATGTTAGAGAATGAACTCGTTTATTATATGTATTATATGAGCTCAATCAATTATAAAAAGAAGTAAAAATCTTTCTCCTTTTTGCATGTCGAGAAATATTCAATTGAGATGTCTAAAATGACTAATAAACCATATTCTAGATCAAATAATGGTATAAGACTTCCATTTGCTTATTTATATCTCCAAAACGAATTCTATTATTTTTATCTTGAGGGCCATCCAAATCATGTTTCTTTCATTATCCCGACGAAATTTCAAGTCCTAGAGTCTTGTAAACCAACATCCAAAAAACCTCCGACTATCTATATCATTTTTCGTAATCCCGTTCAAAAATGTTTGAAGCAATTAAACCTCAAATTTGAGAGAAAAGACGTTTCAAAAATTTCATCAGATCTCTGGCGAAGAATTGATTCCAATTTAAGAACAAGATTTGAAAACCTTTATAATGAAATTATCGAAGAATGGAGAAAAGGAAGACTCATTTTCGAGTTTTTCAACCCTTTAATCGCTGAAGCTGAATCATGTATGTATCAATTTAACAAACATCAATAGTCTTTTCTTCAACATTCTAATTTCAAATTTTCATCATTAAAATTAATATTTTACAATAATAGCCGCAGAACATGAACAAACCAATCCTGATTCTTCAGACCCCAATTCCCCGGAATCAGTTTCAAGTTCTTCTACTGAATTTGAAAACAAATTATCCTATCGTGAAAATCAACTCGTTATCGGTGAATTATTTGGATGGGGTTACGTCCCTCTTATCTCAGGTTATAATAAATATTTGGAAAGTCCTTAATGTCATTTGCAACTTACAAAACAAACACACTCCTTTTTTATTATCTAATTTTCTTGTCTATAAAAAATGTAAAAAATGTATATATACACATTTATTATTTGATTTTATTTATATTTTTTTTTTTAAAAAAAAAAAAAAATAATTCGCTGATTGGCTTTTTACATTATTATCGGTTTTTATTTATCACGCATCAGTCGCATCACGCAAAATATTTTCTCGATGGTACCATTTATTTTTATTCGTAGTAATTATCAAACAATCGAAACCCGTTTTTTATTTAAAAAATATTTATTTTTGTTATAGCTATCTACCTATCTATGTAAACTTTAAGATTTATTAACATAAGGCATAAGAATTACAATAATTTTCATAAATTATAATTAAGTATGAAACGAAATTAAATAATAAAGAATAAACTCTTCGAATAATTTTAAGTAAATGTTATTGGGTAAGGTCAAAGGTCGATATCCAATGTGTAATATAATTTGGTCACTGCGGTGACTTATAGGAATTAATGCTGCTAAAAATGCTAACATTATTAATATATTGGTTTATTAAAAAACTCGCATATTCCTAATCGATTGATGTTTATACCCTAATTATAATAAATTGAAAAGGAATTTTCATAAAAAGTGTAAGTGATTTTGTTTAATAAAACATTCGTTTTTAATATGTTTTCTTATATATCATAATTGAAAAATATTTTAACTTATGGCTTAAATTGTCAAAAGCTTAGCTTCTTTAATCATTTCTTATATGTTTAAAATATTTTTTTAAAACATGAAAAATTTTCGTTCTTTTATATTTGATTTTGAAACTGTTAATCTCTTTGATTGATGCTATTACTACGCTCTTGAAATATATAAAAATTATTTAAAGATAGAAAATTAACAATTTCTGTGAAAAAAAAAACAAATTCACAAAAATTATCGACGGAATAACTTTTTAATTATCGTATTATATCCGTATTTAATCGTAAGAAATATAAACAATGTTAAGTAATATATTTCCAAGAATTTTAAATTTCGAAACGATAGTTCATTTTGTCAATAAATTTTTTAATAATTTGTTCTCAATTGATTTTATTTAGGTTTTAATTACCTGATTAATTACCCGAGATCCGGTTTTATTTGACCATATTTGAATTATTTGATGGATTGAATTTCATAAATCTAGAAAATTTAAGTATTCATTTTATTAATTTGTTTATAAATAATTACTAATTGAAATTTCACTTATAGATAAATATTTGGTGTTTGAAATAAATCACTTCACCATATGCAAATAAAACTTTCTTTTTTATCCGTTCCGTATAGTTAATACATAAAACCGTGTACTGTATGAACGCTATACAGTAATACTGTATGCATGAATTCGAAGTTTTTGTCATTATTAAATATTTATTGTATGTTTTCAAAATAAAAAATACTTTTTGTGCGATGCAGAATCATTCTCCATTATTTACAAGAGACATTCCGTCTTGTTGAATTTTTATTATTTCTTCGTAATAGATGCATAATATTTTTCACTAAACTGTCGGGACTCTGAACCAATCAAATTGTTACAGTATCATCAACTGACTGTATGTACAGTAAATCAGGCCACTTAATTAGGTCAAAACCGGCATGAATGGGTTATCAGCTGCTTTCTAATCAGTTATAAATGTTTTAACATGGAATTTTTTCGAACCCAATTTTTCATTAGTAATTTTTCTTATTAAACAATTAAATTTTATACTTCGTTGCCTTAATCAATATCTATCAAAATTTTATTGGACAGCTATTTTTAACCTATTTGCATTTCTATTTTGGTAAAACTAAATCATTTCTCTTATTTGTAAAAAAAAACAAATAAACATACATACATATATATATATATATAAAGTAATCTATTGATTTTTAAAATATATTATGATCAAAATAAATCGAATTTTCTAAAGAACTTATTATTGTATTATAAAATTTTTCTTTGTTTTAATTACTGTATTTGTTTTAATTATTTCGGCTTTTACCCTCTTGATTTCTTTTTCGTATTATACCGACATTACATAAATATTTACATTTAGATTTTTTATGATTGTAATGATTTTTTTTTTTCATGTTTATAATAACGATAAGATATTAATTATAAAAAGAGGGAAAATGCGCGTTCGTCATTTTTGTGCTATGCACACAAATATATTATAGGTCACTCGCTTATGGTTACAATAAATCACGAAAAGATTACAAAATTAAACACCGCATAAGATATATAATACCATTTTTTTTTTCGATTGTACTTACAACAACGAAAGTTTGTTAGCTTGTAAACAAAAAGTACAAAAGGTAAATATTTATTTATCCTGATTCAAAAAAAAAGAAAAGGTGTAAAGTTATCACGTGATTCTAGTATGCCAATAAAAATTTAAAATTTCCAGATTGTATAATTTAGGCTTAATGTACAATGGGGTGTACGATATTAACGTACGAACTGGCCAGAGTTAACAACGCTATCACGTGCAAATGCATAACTCCTAAACTCTGGCCAGTTCGTACGTTAATATTGTACAACGTTAAGAACGATCCTAATATGATAATAAGACCTGAATTAATATGCTTTTACCGTATGACTCCTTACCCTGTGCCATCATCACTACCATACGTGATAGAAAACAACAAAACAGGGCTTATACAGGTGGAAATCTTGTAAAGTTTTAACTATGAGAAACCATTAAGTTCAATAGATTTACAGTACAGTAGTATATCATGAGCCATAAAGGTCGTTATTATTACCTCTACTGGAAAGATTATCAAAACGAATTTTAAATGGTTCATATTATAACTCTAACCCCCGCAAATATACCAGCCAATCTAGCTTTCCCCACTATATCAAGAGATAACGCTAAAGCTCCAAACAGGTCGGTTCGGATCGGGTATTTACCAGTTTGGGTAGAACCAGGAACCGAATGAGAACCGAATCGGAACCGTCCAGTTCGGTTCGGTTTTATTTAGTATCTAATGTCTATTAGACATCTCATTAATAATAAAGTAATTAAATTGCTATATATTATAATTCTCTCAGAGTGTCCGCCGATCAGCTCAGCTGGCTGAAATCGACATAATATGAGAAAAAGAAATCAAATTTAGTAATTGATTATCTGTTATGTGCTTATTAATTAAAGTTTTATTTGCGCAAAGGATTTACGTATACGGCACATCAGCACATAGTCTTTTAAATGATTGCGATAAGTTATTAAATTATTAAAATGAGTTATAAAATTTATCACTGTTCCTTTTTTTTAAGTGTCTGCAGAAATTTTATTCCCCCAAAAATGAATTATTCTGTAAGTATTTGCGAACGGACAAGTCAATCCCAAAATTAAAGTTGTCTCGTGAGCGATCATACATTTTTGCTCATCTCAAAAATATATTTATTAAAATTTATTATATTAAATTTATTATTAAATTTATTTATTATTTATGTACCTAATCATCATCACAATAAAAAAAAAATTGTTTAATAATTGTGATAAAAGATTTAATTAACAAAATCAGTTTCTTTACAATATCATAATTAAAAAAGCGATCCTTTATCATATTGTGACTTACTATATTTGCTTGATCATTTTGGAGATAGCAACATGATAAAGAGCATAAACCCTATAATTCTGATATAATCATATGGAACTGATTACTCTATTATCAGTGATGGCCTTTTGGACTAATCACTAATGGACTATTGGACTGTTGGACTATTGGACTTAAATTCATTTTTAATATATATTTAATGATTTGATTCAAATTTATTTAACTTATTTTTTATTTTTTATTATTTTTAAGCATATTATTGATACTAACTATCTGTATCAGTGTATCTGGATAGGCGTTGATAAATAGGTAGGTTCTTCCAATCCTTCAACAAAAATATCATGAAGTTTTCATTTTCTATAGGTGATAAGATAATATTATTATTTTCTGCCTCTTCTGAATCTGAATCATTCTATAACATACTTATTCATCTTCTTCAATCATTTGCTTTTTGCATATTATAACATTGAATTATATTATCATCACCTTCATCAGATAATATATCTACCATAATTATATATTAATTGGACTAGACAATTGGGCATAGTCCAAAAAAATATTGGACAAAGTGGACTTATTCCAAATTCCATTAATGTCCAAATACAATTGGACTTGGAGTGGACATTTCCAATTAGTCCAATTCTAATTGTTCAAATATTTTTCAATTGAACATTGTCCAATTCCATCTTGACATTTTAATAAATGTTATTTTTGCACACTTTAAGCAAATAAGAAAATTTAGCAGAATACAGCCAGAACTCGATATAACAAATCCTCCTTCAGGTAATCTCGGTTATAGCACATATTTGGTAAAATCAATGTTCTTATTATATCGAACTTAATAATACAATTTTTTTATCAAAAATCAAAAACTTATTAACAGTTAATTAAAAAAAAATCGATCGGAATTCATCAGGTGATCTGCTGCGCACCTAGTGCTAGCCGAAACTAATTTAATGCTGGCCAAAATTAGGATGATATCGAATAAATAAATATGGCTGGTTTATAAAAATCCGACTTCGGTATAGTAAAATCGTGAAATTCGTAATAAAATTGATATATTGTGATAAAATTAATTATAAGTTTGATTGCGTTTAAGAAAAAATCGGTATGCGCCAAAATCGGTTTATCCGAATCGTTATATCAAGTTCTGGCCGTATTTTAAATTACCATTCCCTGAAATCCTATTAGTAGGTTTTTCAGCGGGGTTGACATTACGTGACTGACGTGTGTTCTAATCTATTAGAGTTCGATTATGCAAAAGGTCGATTATGTAGTAGTATCTCAAACATAGGTAGATTTATATAGGAACTAGATAGTTTACTAGACAGTATCCGTTAGTCACGTTATTCAGATACTTGTAACATTATTGTATAATTTTAATGTATTATTTTATGTATATATTTGTTCTTAAATAAGGTTTGCAATATTGACTGTAAAAAAAATATTTAGAACCAACCAATTATATTTGATTAATATGAATGCATTCTATTGTCATAACGGAAAACAATAATATGTAATAATATCTCAAAAACATATTTAATTAACCTATTTTTGAACAATAAATATTTACAGTTCTTTTTTCCCTTTAACGATCACATTGATCACATAAAATATAAATGATAAACAAAAAATTCAAAAACGATAATCTACGATTTTTTTTCGTATTCAATACAGTAAATATTATTATTTTATCAGCATATAAAATGAAACTCTTAAACGTCCTCCTTATCTTTTCACTCTCTTTATTTGCATTATTCTATAATACTCAATCATTTCTAACCAATGTTGTCAACGATCTTGATATTAATCCTGATCCTAAAATGGTGGCATCTCTAAATTTCGATTCAAAAACATTGATTGATCCTAATAAAGTTCACGAATCTTCCGTAAAACCTTAATTTGAAGTAAATATATGTCGTTAGTGAGAAAAAAAGAATGTTTAGAAATTTTTGTACCATTTTTTTTAAAAATAAATTAAAACAAATTTATTTAGATAAATTCAAATTTGTTCCATAAACTTGACTTTAACCATGATAATTCTTTAAGCTGATTTGTTAATATTCGATATTGTAAAGAATGTATAAAATTTCATTTAGTTATATGTGGAGATACAAGTTCACATTTTAAGAAATAGCGTAATGAATAAAGCAAGTATTCAAACCTTATTTTTCCGTATTTATTGATTCCACTTGATTAAATATATTAGACAAATATTTTAGTTTTAATTATATAATCATAAAACATAACTCATTTTCTCACCCAGAATATTTATAATATTCGTGATTTTTCAAATTAATCGAAGAAAGCTTAGTTAAATAGCCACACCGATTACGTCTAGCTTTAAGGTAAATGATTAAACTATTTATGGGTAAAATTAATTTATAATCTTATTTTCTTTATAAAGACAACAAGAATATAATTTTTACAATATGTTCTTATTTTTTAAATTATTTTAAATATAAGACGTGAAAGAAGTTTAAAGATTAATTAATAAATTACGTGTCCAAAATTACATAACTTTTCGAAGTGATCCAATAAAAAGAACAAAAAATATGATTAAATTTGACACTCCCTTTCCCTATATTAAAAATAAACTAACCAAATATTATATTAAATAGCCATTACAATCTCGGCTATCAAATAAATTGTCAGCCATTGCCTAATCTAACCTAAGTAAGGAAATTAATGATCAAATGATCCGGCATTACTAAAGCCGAGTTATCCGACATTAATTTGTAGCCCTATTCGTAATCAACATACGTATACCAGTATACAAAATTTAAATGGACTGAGAAATTCTTTAATAATCGTCGTAGGTTTCTAAAAAAAAAATAATTGCATTTAGTCGTAATTTTTTATTACGAGTATCATTGCATTGTGTACGTCATACCATTATTCAAAAATTTTTCGTAAATTGTAATTCGTAATAATTCGTAAGCAATTTAATAATTGATAACGTACTCTTCGATAAATTATAATGGGAAAAAAGTATATATAGAGAACGAAATTATTTTCAAAAAAAAAAAAATCAAAAACAAAAGCGAATCAAAAATTTTTTTTAAAATAATTCTTCTATAAATATAATTTTTTTCTCTTGCGATTCATACTTTTTAAAAACCTTTAACAAAATGACAAGCATTAAGGTAGCTTACCAATCAACAGTTCGTCGTTTTTCCGTTTCTAATACCATAACTTGGTTAGATCTTGAATCCAAACTTCGAGAATTATTTTCTTTACCATCTACTTCAAAATTTTCCCTTTCTTATACCGATGATGAAGGAGATGTTATCACTTTATCTACTGATTTAGAACTTCAAGAATTATTATCATCAAAATCTATGTTGAAATTTGTTCTTATTCCTGATAAACAACAACCTCTTGTAGCTAATACTTTCTCAAGTAACACTTCAGAAAATGATTTTGTTACTGTTGAAAAAGAAAAACCTATTCCTGACAACGTTTCAGAAAAAATGGATATAATTGATGCCGCTGACGAACCTTCTTTTAAACCTACAATTCCTTCAATTTCAAAAGGCAAACAGAAGGATGAATCAACTGCCGAATCCTCAACGAGTAAGCATCGACAGGAAGAAAATCAGCCTTCTTCAGATAATAATGAACAACGTGCACCATTTATTGAATTAGCTGAACAATTTCAAGAATTAATTGATCAATTTAAAGATGTTTTCTCAAAAAATCCTCAATTAACTGAACAAGCTAATAATGTTATGGATCAAATTTTGCGAAATGTTCCAGTAGATATTAATCAATGGGCTCAATGGTTAAACACTTTCCGACCTGAGGGAGATGATCAAACAACAAATGCTCAAAGAGATGAATTTAATAATAATTCTCAACATCATAATCAACAAGGTGGATTCCCTTCGTCCTTTTCACCTCATTCTTTATTATCAAATCCTTGTATTCAGAGAATTTTTCAAGAAATTAATGCTAACTATCCAGGAGGATTCGGTAATTTTGAAAATTTTGCAAGACCTACAGGATTTAACGGACCATGGAATTTCAATGGTGGCTGTCCAAATCGACAACAACAGCGAGAAGAATTGAGTCAAGACGAATTAAAAGAAAAGATTAATTTACTTCATTCAATGGGATTTTGGGAAGATGATGTAAAAAACGAAGAATTATTAAAGAGATATAATGGTAATATTGAAAGAGTAATTGAAATTTTAATTAGAGAACAAACTGAAAGAGTAAATAATAATTTTTATAATTCCATGGAAAGTGTTGTTGATGGTCAATAACAAAGTTACATTTATTACATTTTTTATTTTTATTTTTATTTTATTTATCATTTACATTTATTTTTGCATGTAAAAGTTTATTTTTTATATTTATATGAATAAATTTAATAAAATACACATTTTAAACTTTAAAATGAGAATAGGAACTTTAAATTTTATTATATTAAAATATATTAATTATAGTATTAAAAAAAATCATTAGATCATTACAATTCTTAAATTAAATATCTTTTGAAAATTACAAGAAGTCAATCCTTGTATCATCA
This sequence comes from Rhizophagus sp. LPA8_4_AMF, assembly GCA_021464525.1. Taxonomy (NCBI): domain Eukaryota; kingdom Fungi; phylum Glomeromycota; class Glomeromycetes; order Glomerales; family Glomeraceae; genus Rhizophagus; species Rhizophagus sp. LPA8_4_AMF. The sequence goes on along the minus strand of JADRCO010000116.1, from coordinate 23,397 downwards.
GATAAAAAATTTATTAAAAAGCGGATAAGTAAACATTAAAATGAACAAAAAACATCAAGAAAAAAATTCTTTAAAATCTAAATTTAAAAATTTCATTTAGGAATTTTACCATCCTCAAAATTAATACCACATTTTACAGCAACAAAAGTTTTACTCTCATCCAATTTCTTTTGATCAACACCGAGTCCTGCCAAAATTTGCAGAGCAAGATTATTTTCTTTCTCATTTATAAAATTAAAGAAAGTGTTGACTATAGCCTTGTTACATTTGGTACAAACTGCGGAGGGATCAGAAACTGCAACTGCATCGAGAAGTTTATCACCAGTAATTTTAATTGGCGATGGTGGTAATTTTATAACCGTAAGTATGGATTCGTCCCAGCAGAATGCATCATTATATTTGAAGCACATGGTATCATGAATTGGAGAATAAAATACGGCAGCACTAAATACCATTGAAATAAATGGATTCTTTTTATCTAAATCTACTTTGCATCCATCTGAAATAGTTTTAATAGCACCCGCAACTCCTTCATCACTACACTTAGGAGCAGGACATAATAATGTTGAAAATTGTTGTAACGGTTTCTCAAGAGGAGGAAAATTCTTAGCTGGATCGGCTAAAAAATTTTTTATAATGGTGGGGTCGGTTGCAATTGGTAAAAGAGGTAATAATGCTGTTACCGGTATACACTTAAGAAATTCTGGACTAGTGATAATAGTAAGTAGAGCAGATTGACATTCTTTCGTGAGATCTCCTAAAATGTTATTAGGAACAGCGGCAAGAACTTGATCAGCTTGAGGTGAAATGGTTGATGATTTAACTTGAGGTGGAAGTTTTGATGTCGCATTAGATGGTGAAGGAAGACTTTGTGGAAGAGCCAATCCTAAGCTCGCTGCAGCAAGAAAGGTTGTAATAAAGAGTAAATTTTTTACTTTCATCATTACTTTCATTTTATGAAAATGGAAAGGGAATGTTAAAAATTTTTTTCTTTTATCAAAATATATATATATATTTGCTATCAAGCGAGCTGTAGGAAAATTATTTTTTTTTGGTTTTTTGTTCACAAGAAGTTTTAATTTTCAAGAAACTTTACGTGACGCTTATTTATAAAATTTCTTGTTATTGACGTTGATCCATAGCTCTAAGAATTCATTCACATGAAACAATTTTGAGAAAGAACGTGAAAATCTGTCACTTACTTCACATGGTTGATCTGATTGTCAAAACTCGGTCTATATTATACTGAAAATGGGTTCTAATTAAAATTAATAAATTTTTATAAAACGTTAATTTTGAAACAAGATAGATTCTCTTGTGATTTTGATTTTTTTTTCGCCGTCATATTTCCGATAATGAAATTTATATAGTAAAGTAAATAAAGTATGACAAAGGGGAGGAATTTTTTTTTAATTTATAAGTCGTAAAAAAAAAAAAAGAATACATCTGAGTGGACAGTTTTCAGTCATGATTATGATTTTTAACCGTTGAACTCTTGAACAGATAATAATTTAGACATGATAGACTGTTTGTCTATACGTAAATCGTTCCCGATGATATATTTAAATCCTTAACGGATATAACATGGTGTTTATTTAAAATTATGTTAATAAAGGTTAAAATGATTTATTTCTTGATTTTAAATTATAGCACAATTAATTTTGTCCGAGTATTAACAGCATATCAGATATTAATCAAAAAATAAAAAACACATATAATGCAAATTCGTCCGTACAGTACATTTTAATTTCGTAGATGAATTCTACGTTTCATATTTCAAAGCACCGATCTTCTGAAAAATTAGCATATGGTTACTATATACCTATATACCATATATTAAAGATGTGTAAAATACCCCCTGTTAATCTCCAATAATGGTCTAATCAACACTGCGGTTAAGGAAAACAATCGTGTATTCCTATTTATAGTAATTTACCTATAAGGTATTCCGGGGTACTTTGAACGGTAACCGGATCCAAATATAATAAAATCACACGAAAAGAGTTAATAATGTTTTCATACTAAAAGTAATCTACTTTATTTTAAGTGAAATAAATTAGAAACTTAAGAAAACGTACGGTATATCGAACTTCTCTGCGTACATCAATCTTTACAATGCTACTTTTATTTTCATACTAATTTAGCCGGTTTATCAAATCTTTTTTTCTTTTTCTATTATTAAAAATTTTTATTCAAAAAAAAGTGAATAATTAATAATATTTTTTAATGACGTGAGACGAGATTAATTTGATTGGTAATCTTTAAAGTGCTTATGTTCAATAAAATAAAATTAATTACATAATTAGGAAAATACTTCTACTTTATCAGGGAAGCCATTGTTATACAAAGTACTTTAAAATTGAAAATCTGTTGAACATATTCATTCTAACACTTCTTTGTCCCTTTGGATAAGTTCGGATGAGTTTCTAAAGCGGGATAGTGGTATTTATTTTATTCTTAGCATCGTAAAAAAAATCTTTGTTCTATGAGAAATTCTTTCGTTAGATAGATAATCATGATGTTCAAATAATGATTTTCATTGATTCTATGCCAAAGAATTCGTTAAAATATGCGTTGTGAAAACTGTCTGTTCCGAAATATTAGCATGGATTATGCATATGTCAAATGAGTCAAAACAAATAATACGATATCATGATGGTAAAGTGATCCGTTGTCACGAGGAATTAATTTAGCGAAGTACAATACATTAAATTAAATTTTTCTAGTATTCCTAGTATTAATCCTTAATTAATTATTAGCTATCGAAATAAAATCAGATAATAATAAATAGGAAATTTTCTATGACTTCCACACAAATGCTACCAAAAAAGCTAAAATACGATTTCCCGAATATCATTTTCTCGAAATCATTTTTTTGATTACCCATTTTCCAAACCAAACTACAAATTTCCCTAACATTAATACCCCGGATGAACATTTTACTGGATTAATAAATAATGTATAGGTTTCTTTATAACCCATTCCATTTTAGCTTGGCATTCCATTTTGGCTTGGTCATGCGGTGGATAAAAATGATTGACTACCAAGAGATCATTTGATTACAAATTTAAAATAAAATAACATTAACTAACAAAAGTTTTAAATAAATAAATATAAAAATATCTCTTTTTTTTACGTGAGAACCATAAAAAATCACCTGATCTACTAAGCAGCGACTACGTGATTTTGGCCCGCATTACGACGTTATGGATGAATTAAATCGTGATCACGTGGTCTCGAAAATGAGCTTGCTAGTGCATACAGCAAGTACTGTACATAACTTGACAATAAAATTTCTTGACGCAATAATTCATTAACCCTTGTTATTATTTATTGCCATATATAATATATTATGTAAATCAAAAAAAGTTTAATCTAGATATTGGAAATTGGTATTTGGGAAAAAGTCCGACAAGGAATATGAAGTAACAACTCATACAAAATCATCTATTTGATGACTTTATTTAAATAAATTTAATAATTTTTTTTGAACTAATAACACTTTTTTCAAAAGTATTTTCATTACATTTAGACTGGTTTTATATATACATAATCATAATTAGTTCTATAAAATTATATAATTACACGTAAAGTAATATTGAGCATTTGGTTGAAGCCAAGAGAAGTGACAATATTAACATACATTATAATATTGTAATAAACAAAATTATTAAATAAAACTTACTAATTAAAATTAAACGAGTTAAAATTCATTTGAAATAATAAAAATTCTTCAAATTCATATCCACATTTTATAGCAATACTCGATTTAACCTTATTTATTATATCATCATTAATTTCTAAACTTTTCAAAATTTGTAACGCAAGATCATTGTTATTTATGAAATTAAAAAAAGTGGTAACTATGTCCTTGTTACATTTAGTACAAATTTCATTTGGGTCTGTAACAGCAACTGAATCGATTAATGGATTACCAGTAATAGTATATGGCGATGGAGATAAACCAAAAACAGTTGTCATGGTTTCGTTCCAGCAGAATACCTTTTCATTCTTAAAGCACATGATATCTCTAGCCGCAGGATAAAGGGCGATAGCGTCAAATATAAATTGTAATAAATTATTTTTAGAGAGATCGGATTTACATCCATCCTTCATAGCTTCAACCATGTTTTCAATTCCTTTATCACTACATCTTGGAGCAGAACAAAGTTTTTCGGAAAATTGTTCAAGTGGTTCCTCAAGAAGAGATTTATAATTATTATGTGGATCGGATAAAACTTTTCCTAAAACTTTGGGGTCGGTTAAAACTGCTACATGAGATAATAAATGTTTGAATGGTATACATTTAAGGAATTCTGGACCAGTAGCAATGTCAAATAAAGTTCTTTGACATTGTGGAATGATTGGCCCTATTACAGGATTAAGTTCTTGAAATGTTTTTTGAGATGGAAAAGCAAACCCCAAGCTTGCTGCCGCAATAAGAAGAAATGTAACAAAGTTAATTTTCTTCATTTTCATTATGGTTCTTAAAATGAAATTTTTTTTTTTTTGTGTTGTTCTGTTTGTAGAGTATATAATCAATGTTGATCCTAAGTATTTTTTTATTGGATTAGAAAGAAGCAGCTAAAAAAAATATTTTTTATTAATTTGGACTTATTTTTAATAGGAATTCACCTGATTCATTTATTCAGATTAATATGAAGCCCCTTACTGAATATGACCAAGTATATTAATTAGTATTAAAATGCTCAAGTAATCAATATGTAGCTCGTTATGTTTTAGAAAGTCTTTATTAATACAGGGCCCCTGAATAAGGAGAACGAAATGATAATCAGCTAGTCTTCAATTGGAACCTTTCTGGTCAAAGATCATGAGGAACAAATGAATATCTTTCTTCAAAAATTTGAATTTTGGGATCTTAATGAAGTTTAAAAAATTTTCATATGATATTGTAAATAAGAAAAGAAAATCTAAAAGCAGGATTTTTTTTAGGATATGATTTTGAAAATTAGAGATATCCTAATTAATTAATTTTTTTTTTTTGTGAAGGACATTATTTGTTAATTTGACTAATATATAAAATTTTCTAATACAAATTTATGGTATCCGGACTTTTCGCCGAAGTCCATTTCACCGAAACCATTTCGCCGAAGAAATTTCGTCGAAGGGATATTTCACCGAAGTGCAATTTCGCCGAAATACCGTTTCCCCGAATGGGCATTTCCATGAATGACCATTTCGCCGAAGCCATTTCGCCGAACCGAAGACTTTAATTTTCCTTTTTTTTAAGACAAACGAATTGTACATTATATTAAGTCACGTTTGTTTATTTATTAATTAAAGGATCGGAAAATTAATTATATTCGATCCCAAGTTCAAAAAAAAGATAACAAAATCATCATATTCATTAAATTTTCGAAACAAGTAAAGTAAAATTGTTTAGAGAATTTGTTCTTTGAGCATTTTTTATTTTTCTTTGTATCGAATTGTTAATGATCAAGGAAATATATTAATCACTAACATTTTCGGCGAAATGTTTTTCGACGAAATAGACAATTCGGAGGAAAGGATTCGGCGAAGTGTCCATTCGACGAAATGCCCATTCGGCTAAATGTCTCTTCGGCGAAACTTTCCTTCAGCAAAATGGTTTCGGCGAAATGGACTTCGGCGAAACGTACCGTAACCCAAATTTATACATAAACCGTTCATTGTCCGGAGCGAAGCGGAGGACTATCTCTGGAAAATGTAAAATTTGTTTATCCCATGCGAAACGTCCTTCCACAAAAATCACCACCATTTCCTTTTTTGAATAATCTCCACGCGCACATTCCTTTTTGACCCCTGAAATTACTTTACAATTTGCGGTCACATGCATACTGCGGTCTTCAGTTGCAACGGACTTTAACGGTTTCCGTTTTCCTAGTATTATAATTTCGGTCAAAGGGATATAATTAGAAAGTCAAATTTCGGTAGATTTATTTTTCAATTTTCCGAAATATTAATTATAATTATTCCAAATTAGAAAAATTACTTTTCAGAATTATAGGCCAAAGAAAAAGAAATTATTTTAGAAACAGAAAATATTAAATCAAGTTAGTAAATTAAAATATATTATTAATTAGAAAGTCGAGGGATTAATTATAGCGAGAGAGGTTCAAAGTGATATACTGTATTGTACTGTGTAACGTAAATTCATAATGAAAATAAAGAACTTTGAGATAGTTCCTAAAATTTGACCAAAATTAGGCGTTGAATAAATACAATGCAAAATTGAGGTGATAAAGAAGATTTAAACAATCAATCTGAAGATTGTATAATGATTCGGAATTCATACCCGCTAACTGTCGAATACTTATTTTCTGGTGATGTGGAATGTAAATGGTCGATAAGTGGTCGATAACACTTATTGGTAATAAAATTTACGAAAACCTGATTATGTAAATGAAAATATAGCTGAAGAAAGTTGAATAAAGGATTAATAAAAGTAAGTTTTGTAATAACTAAGATACTTAAAAGAAAAATATATACAGTATAAAATAACTTTAGCAAACGACGAAAAAGCCGGTAAAATGATTGGTCGGGATTTCAGAATTAAAGGCGGTACTTCCTCAGCTACTGTAGGTGAAGTTGTAGAAAAACAGAACGAGTACTTTTTTATTTTATAAAAATTTTTAAGTATAAATTTTATAATGGACTAGTAAAAAAATATTTGTTAAATATTATTTTGTCCTTTTTAATATTGCAAAGTATATAATTTAGTAATAAATTACGTTAAATAATTTTAAAGAATTTACCTATCAAATTCTGATAATTATATTAAATTTGTTATTGTTTGTTATACAGGGGGGTTCAGTTTATTTTTATTTCACTGACAGTCAACTTACCGACAGCGAGTCCACCGAAAATCATTTTACCGACAGGATCATTTCATCGACAGGGTTATTTCACCGAAACGAGGATCTTTTCGCCGAAATCATTTCACTGAAAATCATTTCACCTAAAATCATTTCACTTTTTTTTAAAGATCAACTTAATAATTAGATGATTAGTAATATCATAGTCACAAGATTTTTTTAATATTTAATATTCTTATAAGATAATAAAGAGATAATAAGATATTATAATTATACATTAAGTATTTTTTATTTAGTGTTTACTTATGAATTTCTATGATATAAAATACATTTTAAAGCAACTTACTAATATTTATAAACAGTATAATTAAATATTTTGTTATTATATTATGATGCGTCCTGTTATACAGTATTATTAAATCATCGTTTCAGCGAAAAAAATTGATAAAAAGATTCCGAAATAACGGTCCTAAGATTACGTTCTCGCTCGATATATGAAAGCTATTGTATTGAGTTTAGGAAAATATCAGTTAAATTTCTTTGATTTTTTTTCTCGTTTATATTACTGTTACGATGGTTATGATTTGTTAAAAAAAAAAAACTTAACTGCTGAAATTATATGATTATATTTCTTATTAACTTATAAAAACGGTAAAATTATAAAGAAAATGTATTTTTTCCATGGTAAACTATAAAAAATAATAACACAAGGTGTAAATCATCTTTTTGTTTAATTTATTTATATAAGAATGCTAAGTATATTATATGTATATCTAAGTAAAAATATATTTAATAAAGTGTAAATATAATATACGGTATGTGATATATACTGTATAATGACTATATATTGTATATATTACAAAATTTAATTTTACCGACCTTGTCTTTAATAACCAATTTTCCCAATAAAAATAAAATCCCATTTATCCAAAATGTGAATTTAGTTGGTATGGTTTTTTGACTTAAACATACCAGGTAAGTTTCGAGTTTGACAATAATGAAAAATAAACAAGCTAATTCCTGGTAATCATATAACTCGTCGCACGCATAAAATTGTGCTACGTTGCTACAATACATTCGGTTAGATATTATAATACGTATTTGTATCTCTTGCTAAACCTTGATAAATTCTCTTAATATCGGTTGTTTCAGAATCCCAGTTTACTGAAGTTATAAAATTAAGAAAATTAAAAGAAATCGGTAATATATTGTTATTAATCTGCATATGAAAGATTGATGTTATTCTATATATATTAAATGCGTTATATTTTCTACGCGGTCTATTAATAGATAATAATCTAACGATATCCTGAATCGTTATAAGAGGCGGAAAAGGCGGACGAATAGTTGATCTAATTTGAACTTCGTAGTTCATTATGTAGATATGCGAATAGATATAATATTAAAAACGTAATCTTTTTTTTTTAAAAAAAAAAAGAAAACAAAAAAAAAAAGAAAATGAATTGTATTAATTTGTTTAACTACGAACACTTGTAATATTTATACCCATTAATTTAGATCTAACTCAAAAAAACTGAACAAATTCGACCCGATTGTCACACAATCAGGGAATGGCAATGAAACAAACCATTGTTATTTCTTTTTTTTAACATGTAAACTATAACAATAACTACTTAAATCATGTTAAAATATTTCGTAATTAGAGGTACAAAAAACACGCATTTACAGAAAGAATTATTATTAGTTTTCTCAATTGACACGTTCTTCTCTTTTGAATTTTGTATTTTCATAAAATAAATTATCAATAATTAAATTGATCATGGTACCAAAACAATCTTTTCCTTTTTCTTAGCCACTTTTCCAAATATCACTTTAGGTACGAGTTTACTTAATTCCAAATCGAGTTTCTGACCACGTGTTTATTACAATCGATTTCTAGAGATTTCTATTCTAATATATATATATTTATATAGCTACCGCGTTAGAAGGTTTGTTCTATTTAACGAAAGTTTTTCCGAAGTATAACGGGTCATCATCCTCATTAGTAATCACATAAATCTTCTATCTTTATATCTACTATTACATAATTTAACATTCATTTGCGGGTAAATTCGGTACGTTTGGGAAAATTTATTTTTTTTTTTATCGTACACGGATACACTTATCTTTACACGTAAAAGTTTCTTTTAAAACATGTGTTTATCATTACACTTAAGATTAAAGGCTGTGGGATAACATACGATGAATGTCTTTCAAAGATGTCTGTATATGGATTAAATGTTTGTTGTACAGTACAGTGCATCTGATTTGATGAAGATCTAAACATAATTAGTGTGACAATGAAAATACCCGGAATTAGATTTCCGTCAATTTCCGTGTCCTTATTAAATATTCGTTGTGAATTATCAATAAAATCAAAATTTTAATAATAAACATTTAATATATACGGAAAAGTGTTATCAATAAGTTGATTATTAATGTGGGTAAAAGAATCTTTATCGATAAAGAATAAGAATTTTGGATTTTACCCGGAGTTAGAATTCCGTGCATTTAACTAACTATTTCAATTTAAGAAATTCTGTGTTATTTTGGTTAAGTTACAAAATATCCTTGCATTTATGTAACATCACGAGTACTGATGATAAATGATCCATTTGTAATGTATCTAGTAACTTTAATGGTTTCGGAATAAGTGGTCCGTGTTTGTATTACGCTGCAATCTTTTCACTTTGTAACATCAAACATCTTTTTACGATTCTTCCCGATTTACAATAGAATTTTTCACTCACGATAGTAAATTCATATGAATATCCCATCTGCTATTATAAAAATGTCAAAATTCAAAATTACTGTTTTTTTTTTTTTTTTAATAAATTTTTTAAATTTTTTTTTTTTTTTTTTTTTTACAGATGGAAAATATGTTTCAAAAAAAAAGAAAATAAAAATACAAGAATAAATAAATAAAAAAAAATTATATAACATTGAAAATCTAGAAATCTTTAAATTTTTTTTTTTTAAAAAAAAAAAATATATAATTACAGTGAAGTGTTAGAAAAGTTCACAAACTAACTTGATAAAATTATTAACATTAAAAGAAAGTAAGATAAGAAAAAAAAAGGAAAGGAAAGGAAAGAAATTGAAATATTTATTGTTATGTAAATGAGAATTATTAAAAAAAAAAAATCGATGTATTTACCAGCGACGATAACCCCAAAAATGCTTATACACTATTTAAATAAAATTAAAAATATTACATAACAATTGTTCATTATCTGTTACCAAAAATCAACCCTCCCATTGCTTTAAGTAGTTCCTGGGTGCGTCTATTCTTTTCTTCTAATTCTTTGTAACGCTCCAAAAGATAATAATTATTATTAAATTGTGAAAAAGTGGTGTTATCAGCAAAATAATTAGGATTTCCAATAGCCGGAGAATTTAAAGGCGTAAATAGATTATCAAAATAATTTTCAGGATTATCGAAAATATACTCTTGAGGAATTGCTTGAATTCCTTGAATTCCTCTAGTAAGGTCTAGATCATAATGAGGATTATCTTTAACACCAATAAAAGAGCCGGAGGTAACAATTTCTAATTCCTTCAATTTCTCACGAATAACATAAAAATTGGCATTTATGATTGATTTAAGATTTACACGAAATTTTTCAATACTTCCTAAATCTTCAGGATTGGTCAAATTAAATGTTTTATAATTATTTATCGTATCTATAAGCGAATTAAAAGTGTCAATAATTGTTTCTTTAAGGCTACAGTTTTGATAAAAATTTAGGTTATTTGTAATAGGTGAGGAGGTGTCAAAAGAAGAATACAAGTCGTACGTGAAATTGGGAGGATTAAATTGTGGTAAATTTAATTGTTGTTGCTGTTGAGTTTGCTGAATTTGTTGGTTTTGTTGAGTTGAGGAATTGAATGAAGTAACCTCAAATGGAGTTGAAACGGGTGGGATTTCCGCTGCTATCTCAGATTTCGAATTGTCCGTTGTTGAAGTGGTAACAACTTCATTTTCAGTGTTATCACATTTATTATGATAAATGAATATACGTGATTTATTAATTTCTCTATATCTCTGTTTAGCTTGAGTGGATAATCGTTTATAAAACTCTCTTACTTCCGGTTTTTCGTTCTTCCATTTGTTTGAAACATATTCAGAAATTTCCGGTAAATTTAATTTAGTACACTCTTTTTTAAGGTATTCAACCCATAAGATTCTATAGATAAGAAAACAATTTGGAATTTTTCCAATTTTCCCGGGTGATTTTGAATGATTATTCTTTCGTAGTTTTTCCAGCAAATCATCTACACTCAACGCTGGTGGGTAAGTGAGCTTCAAATCACTTCTTAAAGAATTTTTTATTTTAGGCATAATTTCTGATTTGTTGATATGAGTGAGGATATAATTAGAAAAAAAACAAATGAATTGAAAAACTGCGCAATTAAGCAATTAATTGTACAGGGTATGTTATGTTACTCGAAACAACCGAGAGGAACAAAAATTTACCTAGACCTGTATATATATATGTTTTCTGACCGCACCAAATTTGCAATTAAATCAAAAAATTATTATTTTTTATTACCATTCATATCACAAGATCAAACATAATTTATTTGTATAAGATCTTAGGTAGCACGATTTTACTTTTATAGATGATTAAGTAAACTTACAAAATTTCTATTTCTCTTTTTTTCGTATCACCAATCTCCGATTTATTCCGTATGGTTGTACATGAAAAAAAAAAGTTCAACATCAAAAAAATACCCAAATTCAAAAATCTCTTTTCCTTTCAAAACGATTATTTAGGTCATCTCTTTGTTTTCTTTTTTTTTTTTAACTAGAGAATTCCGAATAATAAATATATATTATATGTAATATATAATATATAATATAATATATTCCATTAATATTATTAAAAATTTTTTCGATCATTAACAATATAAAATGATTTAACCTAATATAGTATTATATAATAGAAAAATTTTGTGATCGGAAAATTTTCTGATTTCACCCAATAATTTTTATCAAAAAAAACTTTTTTTTCTTTATTTGAAAAGAGCCGCGGCTTTTTTCCCAGCAAAATCTTGACTGCTACATCACGGGTTCGGAAATTAGATCGGTTCCAAAAAAAAATTTCGGTTTTTTTAGTCATACGATCAAAAAAGTTTAAGTCTTGGCATCCAAATAAGGTTTAAACATGACATTTTGCACGTTAATAAAATTCAAAAAGTTTTAAAGTATGACAAAACGTTTTCTTTGTTTAAGAATCTATTGATTATATAACAAAGAACTCTTTAAATTCTTCCTAATCATCGGATCTAATCATTAGAGATTCTTAATTTATAATTTCATTTACAATTTTTTTTTTATTGCATTATTTATACGTCAAATGTTTATGTTGAATGAAAGTTTTATATTGTACCACATAAAAAATCAGGTTCAAATAAAAAAAATTTTTTTTAAAATAAATAAATAGCGGAAAATAAATTACAATGGTCCGAAGCCATGTAAATCATTACAATTATTTATAATTGATAAAATTAGTCACGTTCCAAATATTTGTTTAAAAAAATATTGAAATTTGCAATACAATAAATAATACAAACCAATATAACCCATACCATTATGAAGTATATATAAAGAGTAAATTTTTTATATTTTAATAAAAATATTAAAAAGATCGGAGTTTTTTGATCCGATAAGATAAAACACATCGCAACTATCTTTACAAAATCTTTGGTCCGAAAATAAAATTATTTTGAATTTCCCAGACTTTTTTTTAAAAAACTGTTGTTGTTATACAAGGATACGCATGACCTGCCACCCCCCCGTATAAATTAAAAAGTTTCAGGTGATGATCGTCAAAATTTTGGTCCCAAGGTCAATTTGTTTAAAAAACAATAATAATTTGAATAATTTAAAATATGGTTGGTACTCTCTAATTATGGCAAGTTAAGTCTATTAATTGCCCTAAATTATTATCTTACTCATTAAAAATGTGTTATCTGAATTTTATCCGAGTGTTATCCGAGTGTTATCTGAGTGTTATCTGAGTGTTATCTGATATAATAATAAATAAAACCTTTAAAAATACATTAGATCATTTAGATAAAATCAATTTAAACATTTAATAAAAAAAAAATTTTTTTTCTTTCGGAATTTCTTTTGCTTTCAAATTCGTTCTCTTTTTTCTTTCTTATGCACGAATGAAATCATGGGATGCATTATTTTTGTTTATTATTGTACCTTATGACTATTACAAATCTTCATGTGATCCCATATTAGCTTTTTCGGGGGGCCCCAGCACTCGTGTTTTCTAGAAGAGTCTATCAGATCTTTTTTTAGAAATATGTGATTTCGAATCAATTACTCGCCACACTACGTATTAAACTTCTTAGCCAAAATAGGAAATTCCATGATTTTGATATAACCGCGCAGTAACACGCCATATAAACGCCACATCATCATAAAATGTATGATTTATAATCTCTGAATATGAATAAATAAGAAAAGGTTCGATTTCAAATCATTTAATTATTTTGGGGAAAAAAAATTTATAATAATAATTAGCAAAAGGATTAGTTCGTAATTTTTAGCAGTATATTTTTTTACCCGGCAGCACACCCTAAAGTTTTAAAAAAAGTACAAAAACTCCTTGTCTCGCCTCGCCACATTTCATGATTCATTCAATTAATTTAATAAATTTAATCATGGAACCAGAAACAGATCGAAAAAGAGAACATATTTTCTTAGATTCTAGTGATCCATCAATGCCAAATCAAGTATTCTTAGATGACCCCATTTCTCTATCAATTGTAAAACTTCCATTTCCACCACAAATTGATCCATACAAATTAATAACAGATAGAAAACAAGATGGTGGCATGAGTCGAATACCTGCAAGAACTCCTAATGCATTTATCCTTTATCGTAAAATATTTATTGAAAGTGCTCGTAAAGAAGGTTATCATTTACCAATGACTGTTATCTCTTCTATGGCTTCAAAATCTTGGAAACATGAACCTGATAATGTTAAAGAAGAATATAAAAAAATTTCTAAACAAGCTTTTGAAATAAGAAAACAATTGTTTCCTAAATCTAGTAGAAAAAAGAAAAGAGAGAAATGGAATTTTGTTTCTTTCTCAAATAAGTCAAATTTAAATGATAATTCAAATAAAATAGAAATGAAAACTTTTGTGGGTAATCAAAGTAAAGATATTCAACAACGAAAGGATTTAAATATGGATACTTTTAATACTGATTTGGAAACAGCAAATCCACTCCCATCGCCAAATAACGTTAATGAAGAAAATGGTTCATATACAAAGGAGAATTATCAAATTGATAACCAAAAACCGATAAATTCGATAAATTACACAAACTTGGCCCATAATTCATATAATAATAACAAGAACATTGGATTCGATTCATTATCTCATGGTAATAATGTTACCAACGTATATGATATAAATCAGTACCAGTTATATAACGATGATGGTACAAATTCTCATACTGCGGACAATTCATTACATTATAATTATCAATCTTATTATAATATGTATAATATGTAAAAAAAGGAAAAAAATTTTTAAACGTATATAAACATTATTATTATAGATTATTAATTTTTATCTCTATAAATTATATATTATTTAACAAGTCTAGCTAGTATTTTATTTACTAAAAAAAAGCAAAGTTACAGTATAGTGAAATAAAGAAACGTGGCGCAGATGCTTACATGTGATGAAGCTTACCGTTTATTCATTTGTACTTGTGTATGAATAGGCGATATATTTTGATGGTAAGCATGCGTCATTACTAAATAATTGCATAGTAAATCAATCAAAAAATAGATTTAATCTTCCTATATCGTACAGAAATTATCTTACCGGTATACTGCATATTCTTCATAATTTAGAACGGCTCCGCCATGAGGACATTTTCCTAAGGTTATGTAATATTAGTGAGAAGTAAATTTAATATAACATCAACGATTCTGTTATTAATACTTTACCTACACGTCCCCATGTAGAATCGTGTCCAGCCGGTGGAGAACGACAATTTTGTGAGACTCGATCCGGTTGCCATGTATTACCAAGTACAACCTATAAAAAAATGAAATAAATAAAATATTCGCTCGAAATATATAACATAAAAATTAAATTATTTGTATGTCACAACTCGCAAGCTAATTTTATACCTTTGTCATGAACATCATTCTACAAGTGCGTCCAGCTTCCGTAGGTAATGGTTTGGCCTTTAACAGACCAATTATTAAAAATCAAGTTATAAAACAGCATGTTAAAAATTATGTACTCACACCACCGTGTCCATAAAAATGGGCTTTCGAGGAATATGGTGTAAAATAAATTCCCTGGCCAAGGCGTTGAAAAGATCGTCCTTGTTTATTTATTCCCGCCTTAATAATCGAAAAAAAAGTTATTGAAAAAAATAGTTTTAAAAGAAATGTTGACAAAATTGTGATTCTGCTGATAGACATTTACCTTGTCAAGTTTGAAAGAGTTCATGAGAATTCCACACCCAGCACAATTTGAAGATTTGCAAAGTTTTTTTAACGCATCACAAATTATAGCGCAGTCGTGATCTGTGCCATGATATAAAATTCGCTCGTTTCCTTCTTCTAGACCTTGCGATTTAAACTTTCCGCGAGATTCAACAGTGGATCGATATGACTTATAGTTATTAACGATTGATTTCGGTAAAATTATACTAAAGATCGCTTCTACTCTTAATCCTATCGTATTGTTTTTAATAAGGAAATCGAAGTACAATTAACAACATAATATCGTTATTAATATACTTTTATTTTTCAGATCAGATTACCCTGCGTGTTTGGCTTTACCCAATCGGCCAAAAATTTATTTTCGATATCATTAAAATCGGTACTTTTTCTTGGAATTTCTATAAGGTGAGTTGTATCTTCTGATGATTTAATTTGAATTGTACTCGGAATATTATTACCAGCTGTAATAAAAATTAATTATTTTAAATAAAAACTCGTTGGAAATAAAATAAAAAATAACGCAAAAATAAAATCGAATTTTATTTCTTACAATTTAAGTCTTTCATATGAATAACACATAAATTATAATCATCACATTCAATTTTATTATTACAATATGTAATTAAACAACATCGAGCCATTTTTTTTTTTGAATTTTTATTTTTCTTGGAATAAAAGATTTCGTTTTTTTTTTGTAAAATTAAGGATCTTTTTTTTTATTTATGTCAAATTTCATAAGACGAGGGAGAAATTTAATTAACTAACCTTTATATTACAAAGAAAAAAAAATTTTGCGCATATTTTACATCACTTCATTGATCAAACATGTGAAAAGAAAGAAAATTCTAATTGATAGATTTTGATTTTAGATCAAAAAAGATTTTTTTCATATAATAATAATAACAATACGTAAATTTGTAGTAATAATAAAATATAATAACATTAAAATCATTCTATTTATACTCTTAAAAGGTAATTTCTTCTATTACATATAATGTTTTTGATTAGAATTGGTTAGCTTTTTTTTATGGACAATCAATTACATCTATTATATTACATATTTATTTATTTATTTTATATAATTATTTGTAATGTTAATCCTTGAAAGAGAATAGATTCATGATTTTATGAGCGTACCTTTTCAATTACAGAACCAAAAATTAGTAATCATAAACTAGGAATCAGTCGATCCTCCTGTTGCGTCACTTATTCATCATATTTTATTTGAAGAACAATTGTTTTCAAGTTTTTTTTTAAAAAAATCTTCCTCAAATAGATAGAAAAATGCTCGAAAAGATGGACATTGACAATGAAACCAAAGTTACTTATCTGAAAGATAATAAAAGGAAGATTGAAATATCTCTTGAAGAAACTTATAATCGACCGAGAAAAGTAATGATAATTAAAAATCAAGCCTTTCCTCGTCTTTCACAAGATGAATTTTTTCAAAAAGAAATCGATGAAGTAGAAAAAAGGCACTCTGAGGGTAAAAAATTTGAACTTCTTGAGGAATCATTAGATAAACGCGAAGAAACGGATAACGCTTATGGGAACAATAATAACAATAAAGAACTATCGCAGCAACCAATTAATAACAAAGAAGAACAACCTCCCATTTTTTCACGGAAACGCAAGAAAAAGAAGCATTGCTCTAAATATGATGTATCAGCTAATGACTCTAAAGTTGATTATGTGCAAGACAACGTCAACCAATCTAACCAGTCACATAACGGGGAAAATACAATTATAGATCATCCTAATATTAAAAAGGAACCCAATATCGGAAGAATTAAATCGGATGAAAAACAAGTAGAATATTCAAACCCATGTGGTTGTCAACCGCTTGTTCCATTACCGTGCGTTTGCTCAAATTCAGTATATTTAAAGAATCGAGATGAAAATTTCGATTACGAAATGATTATTAAAGAATTCATCCCTGACCAACAACCACCAATAGAACCAATAAAAACAACAAAAGAACCAAAAATAAAGCGCATAATAAAGGGAGTTAAAAAGGCCATTCGTAAAAAGATTTGTAACACCTTCATGATACATGGCTATGAAAGTGACGAACAAAGTGATGAAAACATGCTCGATCAAACAGCAAATAATTCTTCAACGTTGAAGAAAGCATTTGATTATTTATTAAGACAATTCGATCCACTATTTGATGATCTACCTTCAACAAGTCATTTTTATTCAAGCGCACTCATTAACGAACCTTCAAATTCAACAGCACCTTCAAATTCAACAACACCTCTTTGTATTAATTGTGAATCACATAGTTGTTCAAGTATTATTAATTATATCCGAGAAAGCAATAATAATCGACATGATTTTTTATCCACAGAAAGGATTTCTCAACACACGGACCCACAATCTTCTTCAAATTCACTTCATCTGCTTGTAATATTTATAGCATTTGAATGTTATATTGAACGTCCAAATTACAAAAAATGTCATTCATTGGGCTATCATCCTATCCTCCGTCATTTTGGAAACCCTATAATAGATGGAAATGATGCACTAGATTTTGTTCATGATTCTATAATGAATTGTTGGGCAAATTCATGGAAGGCTGCATTGGTTGTTTCGGGCGAAGCTAAAGGACTGAATCCCTTTTTTACGAACGTCCGTGAGATATTCGAGAATGAAATTTTAGATATCATTTTCATACAGCCTTTAGAATCTCCATATTCATGTTATCTCCCTAGATATTTAAATCGTTTGAACATCAGCGTAGCAAAAGATTCTAATACAGTAACTTGGAAACAAGAGTATAACAAGATAATACAAAACGTAATTCAAAAGGTAATTTGTTAAAAAGTTATATTTAATTTTAATATAATTTACATTTCTTATTTAAATTGACTTACAATGCTAATTAGGCATATCGTGATGGAGACAAGATATTCTTTTATAATAAAGATGAACCGTATTACGAGTTTACTAATTTTTATAGAGCCCCAATCCGGAAAGATTTCGAAGAATGGCCGACGACTGAACATTACTGTAAGTAAATACGTAGAGAAATTTTCGTAATTCGTGATTTGGCAATAATTTCATCCTGACATCTATGTATATTTAGTCCAAGCCGCGAAGTTCAAAGATAGACATCTTCGCAATAAAATTCGTTTCGTTTATTCAGCTCGTGAAGCTTTCACTATTGCACGGAAAAATGATTTTCAGAAGCGTGAAGACTGGGAATCGCCTAAACCACCAGATAATGAGATTTTTAAGGAAGGCATAATGAGAGAAGCACTATTTCTAAAATTTACACAACATAAAGATTTGAAATATAAATTACTTTCAACTGGTAAAGTAAAAATTTTCGAACATACAGAAAACGATCGATATTGGGGTGACGGAGGAAAGAATCAAGATGGTCTTAATAAATTAGGAATTATGTTACAAGAACTCAGGAAAATGTTAATGGACCATGAAAAAGTTAAATTGATAAAAAAATATAATTCTGGTCAATATCAAAGGTGGTTTTTATCCGAATTGAAGGTTGAACTGAACCAATTTGATGATTTAATTGTATTTGACGATTAACTTTTCGTGAACATCAAATTTATAAATTTCAAAATTTTTTTTTTTCTCGTGAAAAATGTAATGATGTGATGACCTTCCTTGATTATGTTTTCAATGATCGTAATTCAGCCCGGCACTATGAAAAACTCGCCAGAACCAGTAAATTTCTAAATTTGGGATCTCTATAGACTTCATACAGTATCCGACTATGAAATTAGCCATGATTAGTATGAAAAAGCAACATGATAAAACATCTAGCGAATTAAAATTAGTGATCCAGCAAAAAAAACCTGCATTTTTATTAGTAATCATATGACAATTTGTTTAATTACTTATTTTTAAATTTTAAGTACTGTATATACAAATTAATATAAGCTGAATGGGGTATTTAACTATTTGGGATTCGAATTTTTATTTGAATAAATCACGGGATTATATATGAAGTATATATACATTACTTATTCGTAGCTCTTACTAAAATTCTATTAATAAAGAAAAATGAGTAAAGACATAAATAATATATTATTCAACCATTTGCAATTCTTGGAATATAATTCATGATATAGATTTTTTATTATAACGATAAAGTAGGTTTAACGATTCGTTACAAAATTCCTACAAGCCTTTCTTTATCTTCTATTACTACGTCATCATCAATTCCCGATGAAACTAAAAGTATCATTTTAAGAATTCTTTATCCGACACTTGAACAAATTTTATTAAAAGAACCGTCTTTAGCGGTTTCTTTTGCGGATTTGCATACTTCTAAACCTTTATTTATTAGATTATCTGAATTCTGATCTTTAATGATGGTAATGATATTAAACAATTGTTAGAGACAACATGTAAAAAAAATTGTGATGTAGAAGATAATTTGATTCTATTATAGAGAATTATTGTTGAATAAAGAGAGTTTCTACTGTTGTTTGAGGCAGAAGAATCAAATAATTGGAATTTAATTATTAGTATCGTGTGGCATCATTCTATTGGATATGGAAGGACAAAGGAATGCTTATTTTATTCATCATTTAATGAATTTTTATTAAGCAAAAATAATTTTATACAAGAATCTTTTAACGAATTATAATCTAACATTACTCTTCCACAACAACTTACGAAACCATTTTGTAAATGGGGACCGCCACAGCAAAAGGGGGCTTAGGGCCGAAAAATCTAATTTTGTAATTTTATGTTAATTATGTCCCTATTAGCTCAATTTTTTGAGAAACAATTTTTTTAAAAATCATAAAAATTACCCGAAGCCCCTTTTTGCTGTGGTGGTCCCCAAATATTAAATATCAAACTCTCATTCTTATCTTTAATCAAAGCAGCATTTTAAAGAATTCATCCTACCAAATTTCAATTAAAAAAAAAATTATTGATTAGACCTTTCGAAAAATACAACAAAATTACTTATATTTTCTATCACAGCTGAAGAATTAAAAAGTCTACTTTAGACAAAGTAAACATCATAAAACTACAATTACTTCATTATTTAATCTCTCCCCGTTATTTTCTACCTAATACTCGCTAGTAATCAAGATAATAATGCGTCAAAGAAAGAAAATAATTGCCATCATCTGATACCATTAGATTAGATACTTGCATTAATACAAGACCATATTCCAAATCAGAATTACCTTGGACTGAGACACGAGTTTATGTGTCTAAAAGTTATTTCGCTTATAGATATCCTAAACTTAATAATAATATCGATATTCGATAATTATCCGGAATTAGATTTTGGAAGATGAGCAAAGAATTAAGGGAATAACTAATCAACTCGAATATTTCTGATTCTATTAAAAAATTAGGAATTATAAAATTATTTCCTAGTGATCGAAAAGATTTTGAAAATGTTATGAAGAAAAAAATTAATGATGGAATTATGGGTAGAGACTAGAGAGAAATGGTATGATGATTAATAATATTGGAAAGGTATAGTAAAATGTTCAAATTTGGTGATAATAACTTTACGAGATTTTAGCAGAGCACTGAATCACTAAATTAAATGGATGATGTATTCGAATATAAATTATAAGTAATCTTTTTAGAACTTTATTTTAGGTTTAGTAATGCGTTATTTTTAATTTTATTATTTTATTTTATTTTATAATAAAGTTTTTTTGAAATTCAACAAATTTGATAAACCATATCACTACATCATCATTATTCTTATCCTTTTACTTTATATTGTTTTGATACGTTTAATTTTTGTTAATCGGATAATTATATTAATTTCTCACAGTAGATCAGGTCGCCGTAAAAGAAAATTTTCCAACCAATAACGCAAAATTTAAATGATTAATTTTGTGCTAAGATTGATACTTCCGTAAATTTTTATTAATTCATCTTAATTGACAGTTTTTATATAATCAATTAAGTTCTAAATAACATACAAATTTTTTTATGGAAAGTTCTGAAATTTCATATAATTTAAGAAATAATTTTCATAATTATGATATTTTATTTTCATAATGTATTGGGATTATGTTATTTCACGCATTGGGCACATTCTTTTTCATACCTGAAGTGTATAATAAATATATATTAGATTCTGAAAATATCAAAATCACTAGTTATTAAAGTCACTAAGATTACTATGACGAATTACTTATACTATTATATTACCAAGAATTTTATGCAATAACATTTTAATAGAATAAGCTTACAAAAAATTTTTTTTTTTGAATTATACAATGGCATATAAAATTTGTCATTATAAAATTATATCAGAATCGTCTAATTACATCAGCGCTAAATAAATGTTGTATATGAGAATTTCGTAAATAAAACTTTTCTAAAGTTAACTATTTAAATAAATATTAAAAAGTTAATACTATGTTAACAATATTTATTTTCATTTTCATTACTAAATTAATTAGACTTATGATAATTTAAAGTTAATCTATGGTATCTATTGTTATCGAACCAAATGCATTAATGCATGGACTTTATTTTCATGCCTCCAAAATATTTAAAATAAGAAAAGTACTTTATAATTGAATTTACTCTTTCCATTCACTTTTGAATCTTCAGAAAATAGATATTTCTCATATAACCAGCATATGTTTACATGTAGTAATTATAGCATGTGAAAAGCTTGATATTACGTCTAAGTAGATTTATTTCGTATTTCTCTTCTAAGGTGTAGGCAAATCACACGTAACAAGCTAGAACATTTAGTGCTTAATATTATAAAAAAAAAACTATAAACAACCGACCTTCTGCCACTTTAATGATAAATGTTATTGGAGAAAAGAAACGACTTTTGGGGGAAGTATTGGATTTCCTTATTACGATCAAGGGAGTCACTATTCCTATCGATATAGTAGTGACTGATGCGTCCTCTTACGCTGTTTTCTTTTTTCTTTTTTTGTATAATTTTTTCTTTTTTCTTTCCCCTCTCCCTGTTTTTGTCTTTTTTGTTGTATTTTACAGAAACGGTTAATTCCATCGCGTAGATAGTACATTGAATGTTCATTAACTTGTTAATTAGTTAAAAACGGATGTTTATGTGTTTATGTGTCTACAAAGTTAATTAATTAAACTATTTGCATCAACAATAGTTTTTGTATATTACTGTAATTCATTACATCCAATTTAGCAAACGGTAAAATAAACGAACCACTAAATGTATAACCAACGATATGTTTAAATACAAATATACTTCTATTTGGAAAACTTCTGTGCTCTGATAAAGATATTTTACTTGCTTTTAGTGAAATTTTTTAAAAAAAACTACTTCGGATTTCAAGAGAATAATTTTATAAACGCACTACGATTTTTATAAATAAGCATCGAGAATAACAATCTCGAAATTTCATAACTAATAAAATACATTGGTATAAAAAATCAATTTTCTACTATGATAACATAAATAACAAAAGAACATTCTTAAAAATTAATTGTAGGTTACTTAAGACTATAATGATGTATCGAAGATAATAATAATAAGGTTGTTTTAATAATGTAATAACTCACCTGAGCACCTGACATAATTGATAAAGCAACAAGATAATTAAAAGAGAAATGTTTTCCCAGTAGATAAAGTAAATTAATAAGAGAGAAAAAGAATGATTTTGATTTGACTAAACAATAAGTAGAAAAAAGGAATATGTCTTGTGTTATAATAGAGAGTAGACTGAGATATTTTCTTAAATGAGGTAAAAAAAATCATTAAAATTGAAATTTTGACTAAAACTAGTTGATATTAAAAAATAATATTTTGCTGACAATTCAGAATTATATCGATGTTCAAAAATGATGATAAAAAATTTTTCTTAAACACTGGCGCAGCGCATAAGAAGTTGATTAAAGATGGTAAGTCTCACGATGAAGCGGAAAAAATAGCCATAAAGACCATACTTATCATAAAGAATGAATAAATTATTCGACGAGAAATAATCGAATAGACAGTTGCATATAATTTTACGTGAGAAAAGAAAAAGGTTAATAAATGGTAAGTTTGTTAATTTGTTTTTTTTTTCTTTTTTTCTTTTTTTTTTTTTTTTTTTTTTTTTTTTTTTTTTTTTTTTTTTTTTTTTTTTTTT